>OY744605.1:34660395-34765395 GCA_963556255.1 Allolobophora icterica
GATCCACGTCGTCTGTTTAACTCATCCGTTGTATGTCCACCCACACTTCAACTACACCGCTGACTGAACGATATATGTTGTACCTGGATGGGTCGTAGTCTGTAGGACTGAGAGGAGCGTTGTCCTTGTACCACTGGAGCGAAGGCCGAGGATTTCCAGTCGTCTTACACGTCAGCTTCAGTTTCTCTCCCTCGGGAAGGGTCCGCTCCGAATCGAACGGTTCGATCACTGGACCTCGCACGTCTATCAAAAGCACCAGCATTTAGAGATAGACAGACAGACAACGACAGACAGAGATAGACAGACAGACAGACAGCGACAGACAGACAGACAGCGACAGACAGAGATAGGCAGACAGACAGCGACAGACAGAGATAGGCAGACAGACAGCGACAGACAGAGATAGGCAGACAGTCAGCGACAGACAGAGATAGACAGACAGACAGCGACAGACAGACAGCGACAGACAGGCAGACAGACAGCGACAGACAGAGATAGGCAGACAGACAGCGACAGACAGAGATATAGGCAGACAGACAGCGACAGACCGAGATAGGCAGACAGACAGCGACAGACAGAGATAGGCAGACAGACAGCGACAGACAGAGATAGGCAGACATACAGCGACAGACAGAGATAGGGCAGACAGACAGCGACAGACAGAGATAGGCAGACAGACAGCGACAGACAGAGATAGGCAGACATACAGCGACAGACAGACAGCGACAGACAGAGATTGGCAGACAGTCAGCGACAGACAGAGATAAGCAGACAGACAGCGACAGACAGAGATAGGCAGACAGTCAGCGACAGACAGAGATTGGCAGACAGTCAGCGACAGACAGAGATAAGCAGACAGACAGCGACAGACAGAGATAGGCAGACATACAGCGACAGACAGACAGCGACAGACAGAGATAGGCAGACAGACAGCGACAGACAGAGATAGGCAGACAGACAGCGACAGACAGAGATAGGCAGACAGACAGCGACAGACAGAGATAGGCAGACAGACAGCGACAGACGAAATGAATAATTGACCGAATGACCGAGTGACCAAATGATTGACCGAAGAATGAACGAACGAATGGCTGACCAACCGATGTAATACATACAGACAAACAGCGCAGGAAGAAAGGAAGAAAGGAAGAAAGGAAGGACAGATAGAAGAGACTGAATTCCTCGATGAATTGTGTCCGTAATATATATATATATATATATATATATATATATATATATCTGGATGGATGGATGGATGGATGGATGGATGGATGGATGGAAGGATGATGGATGGATGGATGGATGGATGGAAGGATGGATGGATGGATATATATATATATATATATATATATATATATATATATACGTGTTAGCGTGACCTGAAATGACGACTGAATGGCGAAGACGGACGAATGTCGTGAACATCTTCCGAAAGTGACATCTTTGACCTGATTCTACTTCGTTCGATTGACAGAATGGCACTTGAGTGTTGACAGCTTGCCCACTGACTCTTCCTTTCTTCCTCTCTGTCCTGTCTGTCTGTCTCTTTCTCTCTTTCTTTCTTTCGCCCTCTATCTCCGTTCATGGAGAGAGAGAGAGAGAGAGAGAGAGAGAGAGAGAGATGAGAGAAGAGAGAGAGAGAGAGAGGAAGAGAGAGAGAGAGAGACAGAGAGACAGAGAGACAGAGAGACAGAGAGACAGAGAGACAGAGAGAGACAGAGAGACAGAGAGAGAGTGAGAGAGCAGAGGAGAGAGATGAAGATAGGAGAGAGAGAGAGAGAGAGAGAGAGAGAGAGAGAGAGAGATAGAGAGAGAGACGAGAGAGAGCCGGAGAGAGAGGAGAGAGAGAGGGAGGGAGGCAGACAGACAGACAGACAGACAGACAGATAGGGAGAAAGAGAGAGAGAGGTAGACAGATAGACAGACAGACAGACAGACAGACAGATAGGGAGAAAGAAAGAGAGATGTTAAACGAGTTTTCACGTAATTCTCTGTAAAGCTCTCTTAGTCTGTCTGTCTGTCTGTCTGTCTGTCTGTCTGTCTGTCTGTCTGTCTGTCTGTCTGTCTGTCTGTCTGTCTGTCTGGAGCTGGCTGCCTCTATTCTCTCTTCACTTTCCTCGCCACCTCTCTTATTTGCCCACTGGTATCTTTATTTCTCGGCCTGTTTACACACTTTCTGTAAATTTTCTCAGAGAACTCTTCCTCGTTTGCCATCTCCATCACCAACTACTTCCTATCCATACTCTACAAATCCATCTGCTGCTCTCTGTCTGTCCGTCTGTCTGTTTGTCTGTCTGTCTGTCTCTCATTTACCTTCTCTTCGTCCTTTTCTTTCTCCATTGGCTGGAACTTATCTCTCCTCTTCTCTACTACTTTTCTTTCCTCGTCTCCATCTTAATCTCAATCATCATTTCTGTTTCTTTTCCCATCTTCTAACAATTGCAAATCACCTATTCGTATTCTCTACTTATTTCCATGAGGTACTCTGCCTCTTCAAAGGCGCGTCTCTATCTATATATGACAGTCTCTTTTGTATCGTTTCTATTCATCTTCCATGATTCTTCCAGTTCTGTTTCGACCTCTCTTCCACTCTCAAAAACGGTCTCTTCCAGTTTCTGTTTCCACTTTTATTCCAGTCTGACATCTCTTCTCTCATCTCTTCTCTCTGTCTTCCAATCTCTTTAACATCTCTTCCAGTGTGTGTTTCAACTTTTCTTCCATTCTCTCTAACATGTCCACCGGTTTATGTTTCAACTTTTCTTCCAGACTCTCTAATATCCTTTCGAATTTCTGTTTCGACCTGTATTTCGGTCTCTTTAGCATGCCCTCTTCCAGTTTCTGCTGCGGTCTGTCTCTGTTTTCCAGTCTCTCTGCCAGCCTTACTCTTTTAGTTTCTCTTGCAGCTTCCAGTCCTCATTCCTTCGTTATAACTGCATCGGATGATTTTCTCCTGCAGTCGCTCAAGGCACAATAAAGAGGACGACGCTGATCTCCGTGTTTATTTACGCTGCATGGCCAGCGCAAGACAACTTGGTCGCGTAAGATGTTTTCACAAGATACTCGGATACATCGGGCAAATCAGCTTGACCTTCTCGGTCCCATCTCCGTCTCGTCTAAATCAAACAGCGGTTAGGGAAGAATCTTGTGGTGTTTAGCCCGAGGTTTCGCTCAGTCTCCGATTACTACGAGCGCAAAGCCTAGACGATGCATCGAAACGAGATTCCTCGCCTCCCGTCGACAACATCGTCTTGGATAAGAGGAAGCCCTGGAGCCGGCGTTTCCGGTTTAGCGGAGGCGGCGATGGCAGTGGAAGGAGGGAAGGAGGATGGGGTCAAAGTGGATTGATATCAGGTCCTCGAATGTTGTTTCAGAATTCGGCGTCATCCAATGATCTCTCCGCAAAGGCGTTGAATTCATGCCACGTCGGAGCCAGACATTACATTTCAGTGAGTATTTATATTAAGTGCCTTTTATCAGAACTTGAAAGTGAAAACATACAGATGGAAGTCTTGCCACAAAAGATTAACTCGTAGAGTAGAATGTGATGCACGGATGGAGGAGTCCTATACACACTTCGCGGAAACCAGTGTCGTATTTAGGCATAAGCTATTAAGCTACAGATTGTAGGGCCTCAAAATCCACAGGGGCCAGAAAAATCAGTTTTGGGGATTTTTAAAATATTTATTTGTACTCTCTCACTCTGTCTCTCTCTGTCTCTGTCTGTCTGTCTGTCTCTGTCTGTCTGTCTGTCTGTGTCTCTGTCTGTGTCTCTGTCTCTCTCTCTCTCTCTCTCTCTCTCTATATATATATATATATATATATATATATATATATATATATATATATATATATATATATATATAAAGTGTGAGTGGTAAAATTGTTTGCGACACTGCTGAACTGTCTTGCGATAGATTAAAAGTAATACCCGTTCATGCTATTAAATAATTAAAAGGCATATATGTTTTCAAGTTTTGTGAGACCTTCTGGTGTAACTTTTTAACAATGGGCTATTCAAGCTTTATATAGCTTAGGGCCTCACGAAGTCTAAATCCGTCACTAGTGGAACCTATAAGATTAACTCAAATACATGGCACTAAATAAGTTCTCCATTACGTCACAGCGTTTCCGGGAAATGCTCCCCACCTGTTCCGGCGGCTGGCTGTATCGTCGTCATAGAAACCATGAAGACGACGAGGACCGTTGCCATGGAAACTCTAGTCGTTACGAAGACGCTGTGTTGCTGCTGCATTTCGGGAACTTTCGACTTCAGTCTTGCATTTCGATCCAACGAATATACTGAACGCAGGTCTCTGCCTGCAAGCCAAGAAATTCCCGGCGTTCTTCAGCAGTGCTTGATCTCCCCTGAAACAGCAGTTCATGGTCAATTAACTCACTTAACTATCATCATTCTCTAGAAATGCCCCCAGCGTATTCTGCCATTATGGGTTTAAAGTGTTGGAGTCGGTGCCCTATCAAAGATTTATTAAGTGGGCGTTACACCAGTTACTACACTGAACCGTATTTGATACATGCTTGGTTATCTGCAGTAAAAAAACTGCATTTGAGTTACTGACTGACTGACTGACTGGCTGGCTGGCTGGCTGGCTGGCTGGCTGGCTGGCTGGCTGGCTGGCTGGCTGACTGACTGACTGACTGACTGACTGACTGACTGACTGACTGACTGACTGACTGACTGACTGACTGACTGACTGACTGACTGACTGACTGACTGACTGACTGACTGACTGACTGACTGACTGACAATAAAACCAGCAACAACAGCAAGAACAACAAACAACAATAGGTCTGCCGAAAACAGAAATAAGAACAAAATTTTAAATAAACAATAACCGCATATCAGTTTAAGAAATGCGCCTACTAAAATTCCACGAAGTCTCTCGTCAATAACTTGGGATTTCCAACCGCCAAAGCCCCAGACATATTTCATTTAATTCATTTCTTTTTTATTCCAGAGAAAAACAATGATACAATAACAAATAACGAAACAGTATGTTCTGGGTTACACTGGAGACCCCGAAGGAGTCGCAGACCCCGCTAGATATGGCCACCTATTTATATGCAGACTGTGATAGAAATATATGCAGCAGACTGTGATAGAAATGTGACAGTGAAACCCATTTACGGTTGATAACACGGGTTATCATACCCAACCCTTATCTCCACCCGTGACTCTGCAGTGTAGTGCTTCTGAAGAAACTGGGTAAGAGCTTTAAGGGTTAAAGTTTAAAGGTTGCAGGCTATCGACGCGGATGTAATAGGAGCGTTAACCTCCTTCGGTTTCCTCTTAGCCGTGTAGAATTAAGCCTCGGGTTAAAGTTCAATCTCATCGAATGATCGTATATGTATATATGTGTATACATATATATATATATATATATGTATATACCCTGTCAGCATGCCCACATGGAGTCCACATTGGACACATATTCCCACATGAGACCCACATAGAGCCCATATGGGTCCCATCCAGTGCCCATGGAAATGAGGACAACGATTTTGGTGGAAGTAAGGATAAGGATAGGATCCAGGGTAAGGATACAGATATGACCATGTTTCCGAGTTCATGAGAGATGTCCTTCACTGGCTCCCCGTCCAGCAGCGCATACTTTACCGGAACTCCTCAATGGCCTGGCAATGTGTCTTAGGCCGGGCATGGGTTTACCTTCGTGAGTTCTTTAACCGCTGTATGTGCGGGGCGCAGATACCTGCGCTCAGGCTCCCGTGGAGATTTTGTTGTTCCTTATGCTTGTGCTACCATATATCACAGCGCAGGGCATTCTCGGTGGTTGGTCCTGTCGTTTGGAATGATCTCCCTCTTGAGATTCGCTCCCTTCCTAGGGATCTTTCTGGTTCCTTTTATGGTCTTCTTAAGACATTTCTCTTTGATCGGGCCTGGGTCGGGCGCTCCTCTGAGTAGATTCCTTGAAAGGGCGCTATATAAATCTGATAGAAAAATAGATATATGGATGGATGGATAGGTAGGTAGGTAGGTAGGTAGGTAGGTAGGTAGGTAGGTAGGTAGGTAGGTAGGTAGGTAGGTAGGTAGGTAGGTAGGTAGGTAGATAGGTAGGTAGATACATAGATAGATAGACAGACAGACAGACAGACAGGTATTCATAGATAGATTTAGTGGTATAGGAAGCAGGATAGGAATAGACATTTTAGATTCTGATAGGGATTAACAGGCGAAAGATCATAAGAGCGCTTTTAAGAATAGGGAGGCTAGAGCCGTAAAGATTGGGATAGTGAACACAAAGCAGCTACATCAATTATTGAATTTAGCAGCTTAGATAAAGTGGTTGTATGGCCGCTAAAATTCATACCTAAAATTTGTATACCGCCCCTTCAAGGTTGTCTACTCAGATGCAAATAATTATGTACATATGTAATTATGTAATTATGTACATATGCATAGGATTATTAATCCTTGCGTTAAACCTTCAAGTCAGTAGCTAACCCAAATCTGTAATCTATACATATAATATCCATAGAGCGTGTGTCTGTCGATAAACGCTACGTCACAAACGGTTTCTCTTCTATATATCTCAAATCAGGTGAACTGGATTCTCTTCCGCCATTCATCATTATTGACATATATTGGATGATATTTTGCCATTTGTTTCTTTATCTGTTTAACAGTTCACTCTCTGAAGGCCATGTCCCTTCTTCCCAGAAATGGGCTTTGGTATTCCCTTCCCTCAAAAATCCTAAGTTGGATTATTGCTAGAATTATTCCCAATTTCTAATCTCTCATTTCTTTCGAAGACCATTGAAGGACTGCAATTTCTCCCGTATCTTGAACAATCTGGACTTCTTCCCTCCTGTCAATCTGGCTTCATCGGAAGCACTTCCCTTCTCGGCGAACGAAACTGAAACTGTCCTCTTATCTCTCCCCTCTGATATCTACACTGCGATGGACCAATCCCAGATCTCGTTGCTTGCATTATTTGACGTTTCTGCTGCCTTTGACATGGTCGACCATGAGATCCTCCTGCAACGTCTTGAGTCCTCATGTGGTCTTAGGGATTCCTCTCTTCTTTGGTTGCGGTTCTATCTCGCAGACTACACAGAAATGATAATCTTAGGTGACTCCAGAACACACTGGGTTACTCTCAAGTATGGTGTCCCCCAGGGATCAGTACTCTATGTTGATGACGCCCAGGCCTGTGTGCAAGGGCCCCGCCTGCTCAGCTCTCCCTTATTGCTCGCATTGATGCTTTCTCTCATGACCTTCAAGCATGACTGTCCTCAAACCGGCTTTCTTTAAAGCCGTTAAAGACTCAACTGATTTGGTTTGGCACTCGTCAACAACTGACCAAAGTTGACTACCCTCTCTTATCTCAAAGTTTTCCTTCTTATACATACCTTCTCTACATCTGTCCATAACTTGGGTATCAGTCTTGGCAGTTCCCTTTCCTTTTCTTACCATACCTCTAATCTCACCCACTTGCGCTACTGTACCATCTCCGACGTCTGAAAGCTATCCGAAGAGTTCTCTCCTCTCCAGTCTATACCTCCTTTTTCCATGTCTTCATCGGCTCTCGCATAGATTACCGTAACTCCCTCTTTGTTGGTCTTCTCAAACTCCGTCTCTTCACTCTACAATCTGTTCTAAACGCAGCTGTCAAGCCAATGGACTTCTCCCACGCTTCTCCCATATTTCCACATTCATATTTGAACATCTTCACTGGCTTCCTCTTACTGCCCGCTTCCAACTAAAGGTACTTATCCATATTTGCCGATCTTATCTGGGACTTGTTCCTAAATAAATCTGTGACTCAATACGCCTTCCCGCCTCAGCTGGCTCCCTTGGCCCTATTAGTTCCTCCGATCGACTTGACTTTTTTGTTCCCCGAATGAGAACGGCTATGAACGGCCCAGTCTCGTTTCTTTGTTAGTATTGGCCCCTCATGTGTGGAATCACCTTCCTCCTTCGGTCCGGGCTGCACTACTATCTGGTGGTTCTGCCACAGCCTTTCATTGTCTTAAAACTTGCCTTTATTTCCGAGGACTTTCGCACTGGAAGCACCTCTGATTGTTGAGCACTAGGTAGATGCGCTTTATAAGTTTGAAATATATATATATATATATATATATATATATATATATATATATATATATATATATATATATATATATATATATATATATATATATATATATATATATATATATATAGAGAGAGAGAGAGAGAGAGAGAGAGAGAGAGAGAGAGAGAGACAGACAGACAGACAGACAGACAGACAGACAGACAGACAGACAGACAGACAGACAGACAGACAGAGTGAGAGTGTGTTGTGTGGTCTTCGGCAGATGGCTTGCTTAAAGGAAGAGAACCAAATGGGCCTAGGCGTTATTAGTTCCAGTTCTCCATACGTCATTAGCAACCTAATTAAACTAGACCCAGGCCCTCTGCAGTGCAGAAGCGACCCATGAATTCAATTAAGGCTCTTGGGTGAAATTCAAATAACCTCGACATTTCAATTAACTCGCCAGACATCCTAGAATTTTTACCGAAGCGCACTTAAAGTTTTTATTGGAAGTTTTTGGGGAAGCATATATGCAGAGAGCGCGGCATTGGGTACGCACTGGGAAAGTGCATCTTCACCACCTTAGATATGATATTTAGAATCAGTTGGAGAGGGTATCTTTAACGGAAGATAGTCTGAACTAATGAGGAAAAGGCATACCTTCAATGGGGTGGCCCGGGTGGGACAGCCTGAACTAGTGAGGAGAAGGAATCTTCAATGGGGATAGGTTTAAAGGTTAAAGTTCAAAGGTTGTAGGCAATCGACACGGGTGTAATAGGAGCGTTAAAGGGATATAGTCTGAACTAAATCATATCTATCTATAGGTGCCTTCATGTGCATATTGATAAACACGCACGCACCTGCTATAGCGTATAAATGCCTACGTGCTACTGATGGGCCTGTTTAAATCAAAGCAAACCAGACAAATAGTGGCACATGTAGTGGCATGCCTTTAAATTGCTCATTAATAATTGTTAATCTCTTCAAACAATACACTTCTTTCAGGCGATTGAGATCTCTTAAATGTCTCTGTGTCTACATGCAAACCGATCTGGAAATCCACTCAATTCGGTTAATCACTGCACGTGGTTTGGTGCATTTAGAAATTGGTGCCATAAAAGTATTTGGCTTCGCATAATTAACCAGATTAGGATGGAAGTGATGTCTTGTAGTGTGATTATAAGACGCTGCTGAAGTATGCTTAGTCATGGATAACTACTTATAGGGTTAAAAGGTAGGTAAATCAGTTAATGAATGTATGCATGTGTGCTGATATCCACCAAGCATTTACCTTTCTTACCTTTCTTTACATAATTCTGTCTTATCTTGAAGGTACAAGGGAATGGAAAGTGCATGTTTAAAACATTGTTACGTTAACTTAAATATAAGGTGAAGTAAAGGTATGACAAGGAAATGCAAAGTAGGCTAAGATAAGGTAGGTATGCTGTGTAAGGAGAAATGGGTAAGTTAAGGAGCGGTATAAGATTATAAGGTTAATTGAGGTAATGGCTGAGCTAGGCTAAGCTTGGTAATTAGAACATAAGTATACTTAACTTAATGAGTATTGTTTTATCGCTTGGAGTTGCAGTTCTGTAGAATGAAGCAGAAACTCGAAAATATTCCAGAAAAGAATAAGTTTCAGTTGCATATATATGAAGGTTGTCATCATTAAACACCGAATGGATGAAAGGAATAGCAACAGATGACCACTCCTTCCAATTTAATGTCTGATGAAAGCACAGTAGTCACTACATTGGCTGACGAACATTGTCGTCTGGTAATAAAGTACTATAGGCCTGTAGCTGTTGTCGCCGTGAAATATGTCGCACGAAATAGGCAAACCAATTAGCGAGGCTTAGTATCCTTCAGAATTTGAGGCCAATTCTATAACCAGTTTTCCGATTCACTGCAGTGTCAATTTAATGATCCGGAAATAATAATTAACTGTTTATGCAATGTACAGTTTTGGGTTTCGTCAGTCAGACAAGTTACCAAAACAACAGCAAAACTCTTGGAATATATATATATATATATATATATATATATATATATATATATATATATATATGTATATATAATGTTCATTTAACGAGGTCTAGAAAACTCTAGATTTAAACCACACTGTGTGTTTTCTGTAATCAGACTCTGCATGTATATGAGAGTTCTGGTTAGACTAGATACATTTATATACGTGCATTATCGTGTCTGCTACTCTTCAGACGTCGGTTATAAGAGTACTTTATGTAAGAGTACTTTATGTAAGAGTGCTTTACGAAGAGTGTTTACGTAAGAGCACTTCGTGTAAGAGTGTTTTATGTAAGAGCACTTTATGTAAGCTACTTTATGTAAGAGTATGTTATGCTAATGAAAGTGAGACGGAACTTACTTCTCGACTGAATTTGACCACGATGCATATTCCTTCTCGCTGGTACATCTTCCATCTCTATGGCAACCGTCGTTTTCGTGAAAACGTCACGAACACGATGCCATGGCAACGTTCACAGTCACAATAAACGCAGCTGGCAAGGACCATATATCGAGAAGCGCTGATCCCCTTCAATTTATTTTCCCAGGCAAATAAGCACTGAATGCCTGATATTTATTTCTGCGTACGAGTTGGTACGATTCCTCCAGAGATTTTCTTAGGAATGCATACAGAGAATTTCGACGCCTCCCGTCCTTCCTTCCTTCCTTCCTTCCTTCCTTGCTTCAAGATAAGTACACTGGGCGATAAGGCGCGTGCCGTAGGCGCGGGCACCTGCTGCGATGCTAACTTGATTGGCAGGACCAGGCACGGCCAGCCGTAGTGCGCGCCGTCGACGAACAACTGTTACAGAAGTCTTCTGAGGAACCGTTGGGCAGAATATGAATTGATGGAAACGAATTCAAACACTTAGACTTCGACCATTGGAGGAAACAATTCCAATCCATAGGAGATTAATTTGGAGATTAATTTGTAATATTCAAACTAATCGCTTACACACACACACACACACACACACACACACACACACACACACACACACACACACACACACACACACACACACACACACACACACACACACACACACACACACACACACACACACACCCACACACACACACACACCTACACACACACACACACCTACACACACACACACACACACACACACACACACACACACGCACGAGCACACACGCAGTGTGAAAATGAACATGAACATGAACACGCACGTATGGATAATTATGCTTGGACGTACAGGCGCACACAGACGAAGAAACGCAGAAGTACTCTGACGTATAGAGCATACAATGCATAGATGAACTGTAATAATAATTATATTCTTTCTCAGCAGTCTTATTCGTCAACTGTGCGATCGAGTAAAATTGGGATATTGGGTTGTATGATCAGTATAGCTATATTGTCATCCACTCCTACTCATGCCATCCCACAATGTGGCATCACTAAGTTACTAAGTTAGGCTACTGACTAAATATCTTGCCATCAGTGGTTAAAGTGGTTTGGGTGAGCAGTGGGAACGCCAAAGAAGAGTTTCATTGGAACGCATGCGTGAGCAGTGGGAACACAAGCAAAGAATTTCGAGTGCAGTGGGGACGCCGTTCCCGCAGTTCCCACTACACTTTAACCCCTGCTTGCCATAGAATTGGTACCTTTAATTTATTAGTCCAAAATTTGTCCTAGTAGGCCTAATGAACGATTCACTAAGTATTTGCTGGGAACTCCGTCCCAGGACGCCGTTATATTCACTATAGTTGAAATGGATCGAATAGACACCGTTACCTTCATCGGCTGAAATGGACCAAATGGACTCTGTCATATTCATCGACCAAATGGACCCAATGGACGCCATTATCTTCATTAGCTGAAATGGACCAAATGGGCTCCGTTATCTTCACTAGCTGAAATGGACCCAGTGGAGGCCGTTATTTTCATTAATTGAAATGGACCCGATGGACGCCGTTACCTTCATCGACCGAAGTGGACCCAAAAGACTTCGTTATCTTCATTGGCTGAATTAGACCAAATGGATGCCGTAATCTTCGCTTCCGGCAGAACACATCCATGAATAAAATAAGGGCATGGCTCTGCGTTTAAACCTTATATTATGCTGAAATTAGCTGAATTTGACCCAATGGACGCCGTTATCTTCACTAGCTGAATATGCAGGTTCTCTGCGCTTAGGTGAACTGCGATCCGCACGCTGTCTAACACAGAGACGCATTGGACGAAGGCTGTCACGCAGCCTACGCTGTAACCAATGTAGCCTAGCTAATTGGGCTTAGCAAAAATAACGTTAATTAGTCTTAAAGAAGGTAGTAAACAAATGAGTAGTGAACAACGGATTGGTCGAAGACGATATTCTGCTTAGAGGCTAACTAAATTAACTCGTCGGACATATTGACGTTTACTCAGCCACTGAGTTATTTGACGACCACAACGTGAAGTATAAGAGGACTGTACGTTTGTGTGTTAGAATCATTCGGAAACTTATTATATCTGTGTGTATACTGTTGGCCGATCGAGTTTGGATATTGTTTCAGTAAGCTGCGTCATCGGACTATGAACTCTTTTCGTGTGGATTTATGAAAGGAAGTTAACAGTAGATTTAGGTATATCTATTTCCGTATACACAGCGTATCGAACTATCTTCCACGGAAGTGTATATTATTCCAGTTAATGTAGCTTCGAAATCCGTTGAGACATTTATGGAGTTTAACACCACTGTTAGACTTACTACGCTGAGTGCAACAAGGTCGGTCTACGACACGACAATTCCGCAGCGATTAATTAACTCCACGTGAAAGTTGAAATTACGAGAAAGAATTCTATCTGGTGCATCTGGTAATAAGTAGGCTATTTGGGTCGCTGGCCCGCGTGCTTGGAACAGCCTTCCTGCTAAGATTCAGGAAGCTAAAAGCATTTTTGTTTTTAAAAAGCAGTTGAAACTTTACTTGCTAGGTTAAAACTCCGAGCATTAGCTTTTGCGCTGACTGTAGATAGTGTGCGTGCGTTCGTGTGAAGCATCCTAGAAGTAGCTTGCTACCAACGATGCCATATAAATAGTCGTAATTACAATTACAATTACAATTCGCCACGATCTTCAAAAGGGAATCCAAAGATTGCTTCAATCTATCAATCTCAGGCTTAATGATTCAAGTTATCGATGCCGTATAGAAGTATATTTGTTGCGTGGTATTGCTTAATTGGCCAATTAATAAATTTCAAATTCTATCTAATTACTGAAATGTCAGTTGCTATTGATGATGATGATGATGATGATGATGATGATGATGATGATGATGATGATGATGATGATGATGATGATGATGATGATGATGATGATGATGATGAATACGACGATTTCTACAGCGCCGTAACACGACACATGCCGTTACAAGGGCGCTTTCACAAGTTGAACACGGTCCATAGGCCTGTTGAAGTAGTGTGTCTTGAGTCTGGTCTTAAATGACTCCAGTGAAGTTGCAGCACGTATTGAGGTTGGAATATTGTTCCAGCATTTAGGTCCTGCACGGAGAACGCACGATCTCCGAAGCAGGTTTTAGATCTTTTTACATTTAGATCACCCTTCACCTCTGATCGCAAAGAAGGTCCAGATCTAGAAGAAGCCACATTACTGCAGTATAACCTGTGGTACTCAGGAGCCATGCCATGGAGTGACTTGTAGACTAACTGCGCGAGTTTATGGTCAATACGATACCGCACTGGCAGCCAGTGCAGTACGTCGCGAAGCAGCGGTGTACTTCTTGCGGTTGCAGATCAGTCTGGCTGCCAAATTCAAGACGGACTGCAGTCTGTCCAACAGATATTTAGGTGCACCCGCGAGTAGGCTGTTGCAGCGGTCGACCTGAGTGACCACGAAGCAGACGACTGCAGTTTTTGCTGCTTCGAAAGGCAATGATCGTATACAGCTCCTGGTTAGCCTCAATTGGCGGAAGCATTTGCCGACCAACTGATTTACGTGGCCCGTCATCAGCAGGTCAGACTCGAGTATACGACACCCAAGTGAAGAACCGCACCAGACGGTGGCAACCGTACCCCACAGACCTCCAAGGGAACGGCGCTCAACTGACCACGACGTCTGCGCGGCGCACACCAGAGGAAATCTGTCTTGCCAGGGTTCAGAAGCAGACGATCCGACTTCATCCAGGCCGCAACTTCATCAACACCGACAGGAACTAAGAAAACTTGCGAATTAGAAGACACAACTACTCAGGCAGATAAGCAGCCAACACGCGGCGCTTCTTCATCCTTCGTGGTCATATATTACTTCTCTTAACCTAATTAATGTTAGTGTATGTCGGGCCCGGCGTATACAGTTACACAATAAAGACGGTATAATTCACCACCATACCATGGCCACGTATTCAATCGTTGCCCCAGTTCGCATAAGCAGCCTTTCACTCACACAACTGCGATCCCTTGACCATTCTGTTCGGTCTCGGTTTTCTGTCATTAGGACGGGAATTCCTCATACGGGTCTCTTCCACAGAGGCGCTATATGAATCTGTGTTTACAAATGACATCAACGCAACGGCTGAAAAGACTATAGAAACAGCTATAGCAAATATAAGATAGTGACGGCAAGTTTCGTAGGCATATATACTATGAGACGCGTGTTCAATGTTCTCTGTCGCTGAATAAAGAATCAAGAATAATGGCAGGAAATGTCAAACCACATCGTGGGTACGACCTGAAACTGACCGGATATACACGAATTCGTTGATCCAATACGAGCAACGATGAGGCAGCTGCCCCTTTACCCTCCCGCTCCCCCGCGTGGCGAATCTAATGGCCTTTTGAAGACCTTAAAAACCAAGAATTCATATTCTTTCTTGCGTATATTTTAATTGAACAGTTTCTAAGAAATTAGATTAATAAGTTAAATTGTCCGAACTTGAATAACCAACTGATCCTTCCATAGGAACACACGCAGAAAGGCATGCGTCTCACTGATTCGTCAGATAATTTCCCGCGCTGCCCATGTGCAGGCTACATATAGGCCTACAGATAATATAAATAGCCTAATGCAGGCGAGCCTTTGATTTCAATTACGGGTATGCCCTGTGAGAGCGCGAAATCGCTGCTGCAGCTGATACGCTCAACAAAGCAGATAACGGATGAAACAGACGCGAAACAGAGACATGCTCTCTCCTCAGTTGTCGATGGAAGACCTATATATACATTGTAGCTCGTAGATCCAGAAGTTGACAATAGCAAGGGCAAATTTTACCCTAATCTAGGTGTTCCATGGTAAAAACATTTTGAAGACTTTTTATTCTGACTCCTTTATCCATTTGCTTCACTTCCTGCGCTCTCTTAGAGCGCATCTATGTATGAAATTGGAGCTGAGTTCGATCCTCCGGATCCTCTTACGCCTTCCTCCAGTCTTCCAATCGTATGAATGCATATAGGGGCCTATATGAATCTTCATCACACTTTCAGTCCTAGAAGCAGAACGAAGATTTGGTATAACGCCGCAAGGCCCTCGAGACCAGTAGTTGTTTCTTATGCAAAACAACGACGGAATTTGTCACTTGTCGATATTATTATCTGAGTCTTCACCGTCCGATGGATGTCGTTGTTCTGCACTGGCTGTTGTCAACGCTTCGCCCGAAGAACGTCCTGCGTCGCCATCTAGCGAATCGACCGATGATCTGAATCGATGCCACGTGAAACTCGTGTGTACGGTCGCGGCCTCTGGCGAATTGGGGTCGAGTCGCATACCTGTGCCGTAGATCGCCGTGTGTAGACCTTTAGGAGAACCCTTTACACAAAGTCCAAGAAATTGCTTGTAAGAAACGAGCAAAATAGGGCCAATAGTACTCGCTGAAAGGTGAAGCATATTCTAGAGGAAACTGAACTGAAATGACACGAGGAAAATATGATACTATCATTCCAGCATTAGATGGGGCCTATATGGACTCTATATGGGTCCATTAATTATGGAAATGACGAGTATGGGTCCCATAGCTCGGTATGGGCATGTTGGCAGTGTACAAGCACGAAGATGGACATTTGAACTGAAATATCATTGAAATGAATTGATTAAGAAAGGGCCTGCTCTCTCAGATACATTTATAGACTAGTGATGGCGTCTGTCTCTGTATCCGGATCTTCATATAGAAGATCTTCTAAGAATCCGCCAAAAGCCTCAGCACTGAGGTGCAGAAGGCTTTGACCTTATTCGCAGACGTCGTGAGCATGACGTCTACTTAAGGCAACTGCTCAAGGGATATGCGGTTGCAATGTATAGACAGTTGATGGTGGATGTCTAAGTGGGCCTATCGTTAACTTCTTTGGCGCCGTCACCACTTAGTGTAACGGAATTTTACGTTTACTTATCGTCTTCTAAGTACGTATCGAAGGCGCTCCCCACAGGCAGTCTATATGTTCTTAGAGTTCATTGTCTAAGTCTAACTATTGGAAAACTTCCCATTTATGGGCTGTCGCACGCGTGTACAGATTGCAACTAAACTTTTTGGGCCTATTGTTGTATAGAGCCGCACCATATGACGTAGACAACAAAACGATCCCAATATTTGATAAGTTGACCGAGTTCTTTGTGTCTTGTACTTGTAGGCTAAACTTATCTTAAACTGACTGTTCCATTTGAAAGAGCAACCCAGTCACTCAACACATTACTACTATATAGTAATGTGCTGGGACATGTATATGAACTCTATATGGGTCCAATATGGGAATATGCCAATGGGTCCTATGGGAATATGGGTCCAGAACATTACTATGTATAGTAATGTGTTGAAAGACACTGCGTTGCTTTAGATATAGGGTACAGCAAGAATTGGACGTTGAAATATGACGTAGAAATCGAAGTATACAGCGTATAATGAACAGTCGGATCTGATACCTTGACGATGCAGTGTCTGATGCAGCAGACAAGAAGGCCAGAGAGGATGATGGCGATGAGGAGACTGAGGAGGCTGATGATGAAGACGACGATGTAGCACAGGTAGAGCATCGTCGTCCGTCGAATGACGTCACAACCAGACTCTCCGATGACGTAAAGAGCACGAACCGCGTCACCTCCTTCGTCACGACTTCAAACACACACCAGTCAAGGCATGAATTAGCACGTACACTACTAGGGTAATGGGTGGAATTTACCACGATCTAAGACATCATTACATCATTCTGGAAGACTTGTCTATTACGACTGACGACCTATGAATGGGCGACATATTAGCGTTCATTAGCTTACCTCCGTTGATGCCCACGAGTCTGCCCAGGGGCGTCTTCACCATGGAAACATTGGAGCAAATGCTCCTTCCAAGAAATAGGGGGAAGATCTGTCAGTGTGTGCCATCATTAATGGGGGAGGGAAAGGAAAGAGGAAGGGAGGGAAAGTTGCTCCAATGACTTGGGGGGGGGGGTAGACGCCCCTGGTCAGTCCCGTGTCATTATCAGTGTCGTCATCATCATCATCACCACCACCACCACCACCACCACCACCACCGCCGCCGCCGCCGCCACCACCACCACCATCATCATCATCATCATCGTCAAAAACAACAAGAGCAGCAACATATGTATACCTATGTATGTATACACACATAAATATGTGAACATATATAGTATGTAATATACATATCTTCGTGTATACATATGTAGGCAGCAACTAACTGACTTGCGACATGTGCAGATGGCTGTTGGTCGACGATGTGCTGCTGCTGCTGCTGCAGATGTTGATGATGCTGGTGGTGATGTGTTGGTGGAGCAGTCAGCGAATACATGAAGCGTGACGCCGAACTTGGATGGATCGAAGAATCCACAGACAGAGAACGTGACGTAGCCAATGACTTCCAGCACCACAGCCATGCTCATCCACGCAACGATCAACTTCAGCAACCCATGTATGAACAAAAGCATTTATTTATTTATAGCAGAAATTAACATTTTAACCTGTTTAACAATTTATTAATTTTTTAGGTCTACCGACTCGCTAACTAGGTTACAATCACAGTGATTGTTACCAGCCTTATAAAAATATAATCGTAATCGTAACTTCGAGATTGCTGCAGCGCTCAAAAGAGCCATGTCGCGGGAATCAGCCTATAGCCTAGTCACAGATGCCAAGTCAAAACAAAATCGATAGCATTATATATATATATATATATATATATATATATATATATATATATATATATATATATATATATATATATATATATATATTACCTGTAAGAGCATGTGTTTTGTTTTCTTTCTATCCGAATTGTTACATTACATTTGGTTAAGCAAAACACAGACAATATGAAAATAAAATCGCTTACACTTTCTAAACTTCTTGTTCTGTTTTTCTTTCTTTCTTCATACCTTCCTTTCTTCTTTTCTCTCTTTCTTCATTTCTTCTTTTATTTCTTTGATTCCTTCTTTCACCTTCTTCTGCTAATATTAAGCTTATTACTACTGTTACTACTGCTGCTACTACTACCATTGGTATATTACCACTACTAGTACTACCACTGCTGCTGATTCTCCTCCTTCTCCTCTCCTTTTCTTAGACAATGTCAACTTTTATGCAAGCGGGCAGACAGACTCTCAGAGATAAGACTATTTTAAGCAACCAATTTCCATATACCGATTTCTTTCACAGACGATGTTCATAGTACGAGACGCATAAGCCTATAATACGAAATTACTGTCTTTATACGTGCACGGAGTGTATTAACAGGGTCTATAGACTTTATGGATATTCTCTGATCGAAGCCTTCGAATAGCGCGTTCCATCACCCGTGTGGATGGGTTAAGGCGGACAGGATGAGGTAGTTCAAATAGGTGAAGTTGGGGAACCGAGGGCCTTGAAGAAAAAGGTGTTTTCGGATTTGAAAGTCAAATGAATCGACGATTTATTGCAGTGAGAGATGAATACTCTATGCACACTGCAGAGACGCATACACATTCGCTAATCTATCGGCCTGTCTATCCGCCTGCTTACTTGCCTGCTTGGTTTTCTGTCAGTATGCTTGCTTGTCAGTCTGCCTATCGAGCCTGTCTGGCTGATCACCATCCATCTGTAACTCTCTGAGTTTCTCCGTTCTCTGATTCGATTTTTCTGCTTCAAAATTTGCCTGGCGTATACCTACAAATGACTATATGATGCGTCAGTGGCGTAGCTAGGATTTTACCATAGGGGGTGCGTAATGCGAAGCAGTTGTCTTATGCACTACTTTCAAAACAGAGCAACAGACTTAGTAATTAGTTTGTTTTATGGCTCAGCTCATTAAACACTTAGCCTGTATCCTTGTCTAATCTCATTAGGTTGAATTGAAACGTTGTAAAAAATACATTTGTTGATACATAATAAATTTTCATAATTTGTCATGTCCTGTGAACTAAAGGCAAATATTCTCCACGATAGAGTTCTCTGCAGTTTATCTTACTCGAGATGCGTGTTTTATTAACTATTGTTAAATATGGAAGAACAAGTCTATACATGATGACACCAAATTACGGATGATGAAGGCATTGGCATGGCCGACAGCAACATACGGATGTGCGGCCTGGACGCTAAGGCAAGAAGAGGAGAAACGAAACGCATCCAAGGCTCCAAGCGTTCGGGAACAAGTGCGTCAGAAAACTGCTAAGAATTCCCTGGACAAAAAGTATAGGCCTACACGCTGGCGAGGACCAAAATTGAACTGCTGAACCACGTCGGAATCCGCAAGTACAGTACTTCGAATACATCATGAGGCAGCCGAGGGACAATATCGAAAAAAGCCTGATGACGGGTCTTGTAGAAAGGGTTCGCAACCGCGATAGACCAAGAATATCCTGGATTGACAACATTATAGGATGGATTGGACTATCTGGGACCAGCCTAATGGTTGCAATACGAGATAGAAAACGTTGGGCAATGTTGATCCATTCCTGTAGCCTACCATCGCAGAGCGACAACATGACATTACATTTGTTGATACATAATCAATTTGTCATAATTGGTCATGTTCTGTCGACTAACGACAAATATCCTTCACGATAAAGTTCTCTGCAGTTTATCTTACTCGAGAGGCGATAGTTTTATAAACTATAGGCTATTAACTATTTATTAACTATTTGCTATTCATTCATAAAGACATACGAAAAGTAGCTAAGCTAGAATTTTATCACAGGGTGAGTAGGACTGCTGTGTAGCAGGCCTACGCAACAGGCCTAGGCCTACGCACTTTCTTTCTAACTTTCTCAATACTACTTTCTTATTTGAACAGATTCACATATTTTTAAAGTTTGAGGCTTAGGCTAAATATTAACAATGTGAAGCAGATTTACTTGTAGGATACTTTAAAAGCAGCAACAACAACTGCTATTCTGAATTTAGAAGTTCCTTTCCATCAGTTAATTGAGTTTTAATTCCTCTTGTTCAAGAAAGCTTTAGCCGTCGATTTTTTTTGTTCCGAATCGATCAATAACGTCATCATCACTAATTGTCCTATCTTGTGAATGTAAGCCATAACCAATCCCTGAATATTGCCAACGGTCAATCTTGAGCATAAATAGGTTTTAAAAATTCTCATGGCTAGAAAAGGTGCGTTCTGGAGTTGCCGTTGTTACAGGTAATTCATTCATTGCAAGAATTTTTATGGCGCCCCTTCAGGGTATCTATTCAGGAGCTATCCCGACCCAGCCTCGAATTAAACAGATAGGTTTAAGATTGGAAAAACAGTATCAGAACCCCAGGCAACAAGCGCAAAGCCAATTCCAGACAGAAGGGCCAACAACAGAAAAGCACGTTGCTCTCTGATAGAGGTTCGTGCGTGGGGGACAAGAAGCTCATGTTGCATGGAGGAGCGGAGAGAACGGCGGCACCGCAAATCCAGTCTTGTTGTCAAGACCCTAAACCTCAAGATCAAGACCAAGACTTTGAACCTCAAGACCAAGACCAAGACCAAGACCTTGAACCTCAAGACCAAGACCAAGACCAAGACCTTGAACCTCAAGACCAAGACCAAGACTTTGAAACTCAAGACCAAAACCGAGAAAAAAAACAAAAAATCACAACCATATCCAGACTTCTATTCCTTACTAAAAAAATTGTCAAGTCGGACAACTCGCTATTTTAATTAAACATGAATCTTTTATTTTATTCAAACAAAACAACTCCAAATGCAGACTGCAGAGAATTCCGAAATCGTATTTACAAAAGTCCTTCATGCGAAATGTTATTCCAAATGCCTGTTGCATTTTTTATTCCGGATATTTCTATAGCGCCTCTCGAAGTCAACTACTACTCAGAGGCGCTCCCGACTACAGCATTTGATACTGTGCCGGAATTTTCACGCCGAAGCGCCACGAGCAATTGCGAGTGAAGGACTTGCTAAGACCCTAAACATTAAGGCATTGTATAAAATCCAATTCGCTCAGAATTTCTGACCAATTCGCTCAGAATTTCTGACCAAGACGTGACCTGTGGGGCCTCATAAAAATTCTGCCATGTGAAAAAATTATACGTTCTACAGTGCTGAATTCACTGGCACAAATGTACAAATTGTGAGTCTGTTTTGAAATCATTCCATAGTAAATAACCTGAGGTAAAAATAAATGTTCAAAACAACAGTAAAGCCTCACTCACACCGTGTAAATACTAAAGCAATTGTATTAGTAATTAATGGATAAAATGTTTAAATCCTTGCGTTTTGTTAAATGATTGTTCATATTGTCAAAAGTCTTGGTCTTGGTCTTGCAAAACCAAGATCAAGACTTTGAGCCTCAAGACCAAGACCAAGACCAAGACCAAGACCTTGAACCTCAAGACCAAGACCAAGACTTTTGGTCTCAAGACCAAGACCAAGACCGAGACTTTTAAAAACGAACTCGAGTGCACTCGAGGCCAAGACCTTGGTCTCGAGGACAACAAGACTGCGCATATCCAGGGTGGAACGACAAAGCTCCCTCAGATAAGCAGGGACGGAGCGATATTCTTACCATATTTGCCACTTGCCATATTTACGCACCTTACGCACCTTGTATGGCTACGCCACTGTGATGCGTTATACATATATGTATACGCTGACATAGAGAGAGACACAGAGACAGCCAGCAATAGACAGATACAGAGACAGACAAAGAGACAGACAGAGTATAGAAATTAAGGGAGATTTATACAATTGCAGACAGGTATTCGAAGGAGTTGATCGATGAAGTGACAGACTTAATAAATATTCTATTACTTTCCTTTCGAGTCAAAGCCAGAGAAGCAAATCAAAGCCAGACTCGGATGTTCTTCAGTGCGACAGAGTGACGTGGCTCCAGTTAGATTGGAACATCGAATGCAAATGTGACACACTGATAGCAAATCGAACCCATGCACGGCTCATTAAGTTGTTTGCTATGGTCAGTTCATTCGTTTGTGCGTTCATTCATTCATTCATTCATTCATTCATTCATTCATTCATTCATTCATTCATTCATTCATTCATTCATTCATTCATTCATTCATTCATTCATTGGTTCTTTAGTTCTTTCATTCACTCATTCATTCGTTAGTTAATTCATTCATTCATTCATTCATTCCTTAGTTCTTTCATTCGTTGATTCGTTAATTCTTTCATTCATCTAGATCATTCAATCTTTTTCTTTTAATTAATTCAATCATTCATTCATTCATTTGTTGGTTCATTCGTTAGTTATTTTATTCATTCATTCATTCGTTAGTTCTTTCATTCGTTCATTCGTTAATTCTTTCATTCCTCTAGATCATTCAATCTTTTTCTTTTAAATCAGTCATCCATTCATTCATTCATTCATATCTCTACTCGTTCGTTCATTCGTTCTCTTTATCCATTCATCTGAAATCCATGCGGCCAGCCATCCAATTGATCAGTTAATCGCTAGAAGTGCTTAAGCAAATCGGTGTGTAAACAGAGCCTGGGAAGAAATCCAGAGGTCTAGTAGACTGACGCAGCTGTCAGTGGCTTGTCCCGCTTCTGTCTTGAAGACACACGGATTTGCTTATCTCATTAAGACCATACACTTTGTACTTTGAGTAAACACTATAAATAATGCAATTTACTATATAAACTATTTCTATATGTATACAGATAGAGAGACGAGAGAAAGAGACAGACAGAGGAGAAAGAAGAGAGAGAAGAAAGAAGAAAGAGATCGGTTGATCAGTTGGATAATTGGCTGCGGACGGACTGAGCCATGCAGTGTGTTACTTGGATTAGTCTATTATCGTTGAATCATATGACAGAATTATTTAGACGACTGAATGATCCTTACAGTGACTTCTCAGTTTTGTCTTACCATAAATAAAAAATTTCACATGCAGACGACTTACCAAATGATGGTTTGCAGGACGAAAACAGATGGAAGCCAGGCCATACGCTCCTATGAAACTCGTCTGCGATAAAAAAAAAAGAGAAAAAAAATTTATTTTGACATTAGCCAGCGCAGTACTCTGTAACCTATGCGTTTTGAAGCCCTCAACAATTCCACCAGCAAAATGTTCAGTGGGACGACACATTGCAGAAGGATACTTTAACATGGAGGTGAATCGTGACCGCAGCAAAGAAGAAAGGACGAAGTGAATCCAATAAACTGGTTTTATCTGTGTTGTAGAGTTCAAAGAGAAATCGCCGTTAAGTGTAGGAATCCACTCAATGCACTGATTGAGTTATTGGAAATCCTGAAAGCAATGGTTTGCATTGCATCCCTCTTCCACAGATGTCAAATGCTTCATGTAGGCCTATATCTAAAGCATTTTATATTTTCCTGATCCTAACAGGTACACGACTGGTGTTCGGGTGCAGAAATAATGGGACGTAAAAATGAACAATTTGGTACAAATGCTTCAACCGGGTTTTGAGGTAAACCTCTATTGCGCCCCCTCCCCCCCCCAATCCGTCATATTATTTTCCGGCCCACAACAGTTATCGTTAAAGCATATTAACAAGAATTATTTAGTGCATTTAATATGTCTTTAAACAAATATTATTTTTAACAAATTGATTGTTTTGTGTGGTTGTATTACATAAAACTCCTTGCTTTAAACAATTATAATGTCAAGTCTCTAAGCAAGTATTGTGTGCATTAGGGCCTTATAGGCCATTAGACATAATCGACGGCTGTTAGCCTTAGGGCTCAACGATTAACCCTTCCGAGAGTGGAATCTCACACGGCTTCAGAAACCGATGTGATCGTCAATCTCGGTAGATGTCGTGATTCACGACCCCTATTGGCGCTAACTGAAGTTAATGCCGACATCCAATCGTCCTTGAGGAACATAATTATATCCTCTGAGTCTGTATTAGTATGTTCCGTTTGACGAGATCGAGATTCGTTCGCAGTTTAAGTTCCATTTTCAAACTGACGAATTCTGGTTTGTCGAACCTCATGTAATGCATAACTTAAGTCTCAGAAATTTCTCAGCGCCACACAAAAGCCGCGTGTGAAAAACCCGCTTTGCATCTGCGCTAGCCTTCATCAAACCAAGTCCGCAAAAGCCATACAGGGCAGTCATAGAATGTCGACTGGTTCTGACCGAAGGATTTTCTGACTTTGGTCGACGTGCATTTCCCTAGATTCGATCATCCGTCGAAGCCGTGTTCACTGCACTAACTTCCCTAATATATTAAGTTAAGCAGAGGAGAGTCTCAATTTTTCTAAGTGGATTTTGGACGGTTTTCAAATGGTCTTAGTTTCGATCAGAACTGTCTTAGAAAAATAAATTCCTGACTCGGTTTAAGAACAGTCGAACTTTCTGTTGTAAGAATTGAATTTTATGCGGATCTAAGCAGGAGCTTACCACAATTCCTGATGTCCAGAGAGGCGGCGGAGGTGGAATGGTCTTGCGATCGATCGGAAGGCCCTGGTTGATGAGAAGCCCCAGAACCATCTGAATAAAACCTGTCAACAGAATCTTCATTGTAGACCTCTGCTGTCTATCCCCACCTATAGCCATTTATGTGGCTTCATCTGAGCAACCTCTCGAAGGCACTCAAGATCCTTGATAAACATTTTCTACATACGCATAAAATTCTACATTCGCATGCATAAGCCTTTATGTAAATACTAAATGTTAGAGAGTTTGATGTATGGTGATAAATGAGGTGGTATATGCGGGATAGGACTATTTTGGCCTGTTCTCGAATCTCTCCACTGGCTGAAATACCTAAACGAATAGAAGATAGAGTCATATCACTCACCTACAATACACTCCAATTCTCCCAACCCTTCTATCTCCGTCAGCTGTTCACGGTCCAATCATGCACTCCGCTCAACCCGCTCCTCTTCTGTCATAACACTTCTCCGCCCTTTCCTCACCTCATCAGTAAAATTTGCGAATCGCTCAATAGTCATAGCTGTCCCACCCCTCTGGAACAAAGTCCCACCAGTATTACGGTAAATATCAGATCCAATTATCTTCAATTTTCGTGGGTCACAACGTTGTTTCACCGGTGCTTTTCAAATGGTGTTTCATCGCATAGACGACTCGCCAATTGAGTCATTTTGGATTTAATATCATGACTTTGATATCATGACCAAAGAGACACCAATAGCTATCACCATCCAAGAAGCTATTGAACAAGTAGAACAATTCGTCTATCTAGGAGGGCTAAATTAATGACCGCAGATGGGAGCAACGAATCAGACGTATAGGCCTACAAAGCAGAATTGAACGCACTTCACATGCATTTGGAAAAATGAATAGGATATGGAGAAGCAGAGAATTAACCGAGAAAACCAAGACAAAAAGATACGAGACGATAATGATACAACTGATTTTCCTATATGGATCGGACTGTTGGACAATGCGATAGCAAAATGAGAAAAGAATTCTTACAGCAGAATTGAGCTGGCTGCAGAAGCTTACAGGGATTTAAAAAATACAGAAATAATCATTGATCACATAAGACAGTAACTAGGTAATCAAACAACTCTACTATACAAAAAGTCGTTCAATGAAGACTCAGATGGTTTGGACATGTAGATAGAATGCCAGTTGACAGAATCCCACACAACACACTGCATGCAAGATTCAAGAAAGAAAAGTAAACAAAGGCAGACGAAGACTACACTGGATAGATAATATAAGTGAGGACATAACATCACTTGGACTAACACTAAGGGAAGCAATGGACTTGACAAATGACCGAGGACAATGGAGGTCATTTATTCGGACCCATCGCCGCCAAGAACTGATGATGATGTTGTTTTTGATGATGATGATGATGATAATGACGACGACGACGACGATGATGATGAATTAGAGAGGTTTGTGGTCGTGTCGATGTCTTACTTGTCCTGTGATTTAACGATGGTCGATGTTCAACCGCGCAGGCGAATGTTCTAAGACGAACGACCTTAACGCACAAATCCACCACTGCCATTTTCAGGTGTTGCCAGTCCCATTACTGGATAAAGGAGGAGGGCAACCCTAATCACCTTCGAGTGGCATCGCGTTATTAAACAGAAACTTTACCTACCTACCTTAACGTTCATTTGCCTGTGTTGCCGTCCATTACTATTTTTAGCAGTCCCTTAAGCTAGCCCTGAGGCAGCCATGGGTATGAAGTGTTAGCGACTTCATTTTCTTAGTCTCGGCATATGAGGGCGGTTGGCCAGCCCTCTCCCTCGCCGTCTCATCTTCACACCGACAGTGTGCGGTCAGTGTACTCATTATGGCTGAGTTGGCTAGGGGATGCAGATGGAGCAGAAATCTCGAATCAAATTTCCGCCCTGGCGGGGATTTGAACCCCCAACCTCTTGATTGACAGTCCAGCGCGCTAACCACTACACTATCGAGCACCCCCACACACACACTATATACTCCTGCACAATAGCGTTTTTCGGAACGGAAAGGTCTTTAGGTAATTGATTCTTCCTTGGTTTACGCCAAGCAATTCTCCATTGGTTCCCGATGGAAATAGGCAATTGCAGATTCAGAGCATGCCAAGGAAGGTTCACTGCTCACACATACGTTTAAGGCAATTGTGTCGTCGTATCTCCTTGTAAGAGCATGGCGATGAATATTCAAACGCAAGTAGGCTTAGAGGTGAGTGATCTCCTAGCACTAGCAGTATCCTGTATAAAGAAAGAGTATCTTACCAAATGCAAGGAAGGATGAATTAAGAATCGTCAACGTCCATCGAATCCGAACTTCTGCCACGCATCTGAACTCCATTCGAATGCCTATAGATGCACAGTCAACATCCAAACGTCTCTTAAATAAAATACACAAATAAACAAATAATCTATAATATCATTGTTCTAACGAAACCAAGATATAATTGATTCTGAATAAAATATATATTAATTATATCAGTAATCTGTTTCGGTTAAGTAATTCATTGAATAATTATTATTCAAAACTTTATGGCAAAGCTGAACCTATCCAGATTGATGGTAATAGGAAGACGCTGTACCCAATATCAGGGTGAGAATTGTCGGAGGTTGGGTTTCAACCCCCTAGTCTTTCTTAGGAACCCCAAGTTAAGACTTCATTGCATATCCCATGAGAGTTGTTTCCAACCCTCAACCCCCCCCCCCGTTGTGCTAGTGTGATCATATTGTGAATATATTTTAGCATTTTCTTTCACAAATCGCTGTGTGGGTTACTAATAAAGTGATGCTCTCTCTGGTTCATTGTGAGATTTGTGACCAAGTGAATTGTATACTAATAAATTTGGTGATATCACCACTTAAAGGAGTTTAAGCTTTCTAGTTTATTGTTGAATTTTCTAAGTTTGCGTATTACGGAAGAAATATTCAACTCCACATGGATCAAACTCATCAAAGTCTGACCCCCAGTCATTTTTCTACAACATACTTGCCTTCGTAATCCGCCTCGACAAGTGTAATCCTATAGGTAGTAGATCCAAGTATGTGTGCACAGTATCTCTCGTTCTCTGCAGTCGGATATACTGTAACTGAGACTGAACTATGATCATCGCCGTTAATGCATTCATTTATCGACGTCTGCGTGTGGGTTTGACGCACGCCATCTAGCGAGCGACGCATGCATCGTGTGCATTAGATGTAGGCTATGTAGTACAGTGTAGAGGCGGAGTTGCTCGGTCTCTTCGTTATCTGTAATTTACCATACAGATGTATTTGGGTGACACAACAAATGAGCTAAAGGTCGAATGACCACAATGCCATCCCACCACGCCACCGCCACTACCGCCAGTACTTACATCACGGCCGCCGCTGTCACCGCCACCATCACACGCTATAGCGCAACATATTATTATTATTATTATTATTATTATTATTATTATTATTATTATTATTATTATTATTATTATTATTATTATTATTATTATTATTATTATTATTATTATTATTATTATTGTTATTATTATTATTATTATTATTATTATCCGCATACCTATATCATCATCATCATCATCATCATCATCATCATCATCATCATCATCATCATCATCATCATCTTCATCATCATCTTCATCATCATCATCATCTTCATCATCATCTTCTTCTTCATCATCATCATTATTTACCATACAGATGTATGTTCGAGATTTTGCTAGGTGGCGCCCCGGCGTGTCAACACCGTCTCAGTGGAGCGCCTCTGAGTAGTTCCCTTGAAGTGGCGCTATATAAATTTACGAATGAATCATCTTCATCATGATCATCATCATCATCATCATCATCATCATCATCATCTTCACAATCATCACCATCATCATTATCAGTTCCTGACGCCAGCCATTTTTGCGACGATGGGTACGAATAACTATTTGGTCGTGCTGGAGTCTGGAGCACCTCTGAGTAGCCCCCTTGAAGAGGTGCTATATAAATACTTGAATGAATGAATGAAAATCATCTCCATTGTCCTCGGTCATTTGTCAAGTATTTTGCCCCCCTTAGTGTAAGTCCAAGTCTTCTTTCCCTTCAGGCTCGAATTAATCCCTCTTTGGAGAGGGGTCAGCCACTCGGATCCTTCTCTTCCACTTGTTTCTTTCTTGAGCATCTTCTTTCTTCAGTTTGAGGAGCTTTAGGTCTTGTTGTATCGTGTCTTCCCATCTCTTCCTCTGGCGTCCCCGACTGCGGCGTCCATATACCTCTGCATTCATGATTCTTTTCACACAGCTATCATCCTCTTTTCTCATTACATGTCCATACCACCTCAGCCTGGTCTCTCGTACTTTGTCAGTTAGTGTAAGTCCAAGTAAGACCTATATAATATATATATATACATGTATGCTGTATAGTATGTATACCTATATAAAACATATATAATAGTATAATGCAGTAATGCCATTTCTGTAATAAAAATGTTCTATCTTTTATTTCTGTCTTGTATTTCCATCTTTTATTTTTACATTTTTATGGGCAATCGTTAATTGCTAAAAATTATGTTATTAATATTCGAATCAAATGAAAACTGTTTATACACATGTCAAAACTCAATGTCAAAACTCAAAAGACACAAATGTTTATTTCAATACGTCAATAGCAACATAGACATCTTCTTCAGATTAAAGACTTCTTCTTCTTTGGTTCTCTGCCCTCAGGCGAGCTCATATGTTCAACGGCGCCATTCCTCTCGATGTTGAGCTTCCGCTTTCATCTGTCTGTAGCCACCCCTCTTCATTATCCAGTCTAGGAACATCGTTCTTGGCCTTCCTCGTGTCTTTTCCCCTCCATTCTACCCTCGATGATATTTCTCAACAGAGAATACCCGCTCATTATATGGCCAATCCATCTTCTTTGGCGCTCTCTGATTAAAGACTATAAAAATCAAAACATAATTTTTAAGTTTAAAAAAAGAGCAAAGCGTTTATCGTAGGACACAAAGATCTGGGAGATTATAAGAGATAGGGCCAATAGATTAGTATAGCACATGCTTTCACGCATATTGCGCCATTAATTTATTTATTGACCTCGATCATCCAGACCGTTGCAAATCTTGATTAAATTAATGGAAATAGGGTTTCAATAAAACAAGAAAAGCCCAAGCAAAACCTAAGGTCTCCATGAAAGACCCCATTTCCCACCCACACGAGCATGATACTGTACCGTTACATGACCATACGAGCATGATACTGTACCGTTAGGTGGAAACGCTCTAAGCTACCACAGTAGTTAAGGGCGACGATTCCTACTAAAATAAATAAGTTAGCGACGGAGTGAACAAGTGCGATAGTAGGTAAGCCAGTGAGCGTGAATGAGAGAAACAGTGTGAGTCATTCAATATTAGCAAACTGACATTAAGTAACGTAAAATGACGTAATAGCGAAAAATGATGTCAAACACCGCTAAATGACGTAATAACGCAAAATAACGTCAAATAACGTAATGAAGTCAAGTAACGTAAAATGACGTAATAAAGAAAAATGACGTCAAACACCGTTAAATGACGTAATGACGTAAAATAACGTAAAATAACAACTTGTAACGTAAAATGACCTAATAACAAAAATGACGTCAAACACCGTTAAATGAAAAATAATGAAAACGAAAAATGACGTCGAACACCGTCAAAATGACGTAATAGCCAGAGGCATAAATCTGGTCTAAAAACTGGGGGCACCAGTTTCTTACATACCTGAAGCAAGGCTGAGACTGCGATCTCTGGGAAGGCAAAATAGTAAAATATTGATTGGCATTGTTCAAAATGTGGGGGTATGGTACCCCCAGTCCAAAAAGTGAGGTGGGTGTACGGGTACCCTTCGTACCCCCCACAAATTACGACTATGGTAATAACGTAATACAACGTAAAATAATGTAATGACGTCAAGTAACGTAAAATTACGTAATAACGAAAACTTACGTCGAACACCGTTAAATGCCGTAATAACGTAAGATGACGTCAAACACCGTTAATTAAATAACATAATTACGTAATATAAAGTCAAATGACGCAATGACATCAATAGTAACGGAAAATACGTCAAACACTGTTAAATGACATAATAACGAAAAGGTGGTCTGACTCTAACACCATTAAATGACGGAATAACGAAAACTCATTTCAAACACCGTTAGACCTAAATACCGTTGTAACGTAATATAACTTCAAATAAAGAAGTGACGTCAAGTAAAGTAAAATGACGTGCTGACGAAAAAGACCTTAAACATCGCTAAATGACGTATTAACGTAAAATAACTTCAAATAACGTATTGAAGTCAAGTACCGTAAAATGGAGTAAAACGAGAAATGACGTCAACACCGTTAAATGAACTATTAGCGAAAAATGACGTCAAATACCTTTAAATGACGAAATAGCGCAAAATAACGTCAAATCGCGTAATATGACGCCAAGTAACGTAAAATGACGTAATAAAAATGGCGTTAAACACCGTTAAATGACGTAATAACGAAAAATAACGTCAAGTAACGTAATGACGTGAAGTAACGTTCAAATGACGTAATAACGTAAATTGATTTCAGACACCTTTAACTGACGAAATAACGTAAAATAATGTCAAATTGCGTAATGACGTCAAGTAACCTAAAATGACGTGATAGCGAAAAATTACGTCAAACACCGTTTAATGACGTACTAACGTAGAATGACGTCAGACACCGTTAAATGACCTAATAACGTAATATAACCTCAAATGAGGTAATGATGTCAAGTAATCGTAATAGCGAAAAATGACGTCAATCACCATTAAAAGACCAAATAGCGTAATGACGTCAAGTAGCGTAAAATAACGTATAAACGAAAAATGACGTCAAGCACCGTTAAATGACGTAATAAGAAAAATTAACGTCAAATAACGTGATGACGTCAATTAACATAAAATGACGTCATACCGAAAATGACGTCAAACACCGAAAATGGCCTAATAACGTAAAATTACATCAGACATCGTTAAATGCGTAATAGCGTAATGTAACGTCGAATAACGTAATGACGTCAAGCAACACAAAATGACGTAATAGCGAAATATGACGTCAAATACTGTCAAATGACGTAATAAAGAAAAATGATGTCAAATACCGTTAAATGACGTAATGAAATAAAATAACGTCAGATAACGTAATGACGTCAAGTAACGAAAACGGACGTCAAATGACTCAAATACGGTTTAATCACTTAATAATCTTATTGTAGAGTAGCGTCAAACAGCGTAAAGATGTCCAGTTAAGAAAAATAACGTAATAAAGAAAAATGACTCCAAATATCGTTAATAACGGAATAACGTAAAATAACGTCAAATAGGCCTAAGGTCAAACGTCGTAAAAAAGTAAAATTTTGTCAGATGAGGCAATAACGTAATAAGCTTATAACGCAAAATAATGTCATAACGTCAAATAACGTGAAATTGCGTAAAATAACGTAATCACGTAAAATAACGTAAAATCAATTAATAACGTGAAATAAAATAAAACAGTTTAATGGCGTAAAATAACTAAAAATATCGTCATATAGTAGCCCCTCTTTGTCTCTTTACCGCAAGCTCTTGAAGACTATTCTGTTCTACCACGGTTTCTCTTTGTTATAGTCGAAATCGCCCTTGATGAATTTCTCTTAAGGTGGTGCTACATAAATTTGAAATTTCAATTACATTACGATTTTAGAATTTGTTGTAGTCTATTCAGAAGACGATGAACGATTGACGTGTTTCTTGGAAGGGGGTCGTAAGCCCCCTACTCCATTTGATTGTAATCCTGGAGGTTCGTCTACTGAGTCACCATCCTCTCTCAACAGTCAGTCGCTGGAACTAGAATAATGAATATCACATGGCGTTGTTTGCTTCCAAAGCGGACGATCATGGGATAGCGCTTATCTTAAATCGATAATTGAGCACTAGGTCTCATGGATATTGATCTTCTGTTGCTATAGTCAGTTGCAATTCTGGCGCCTAGCTCTGTGTGTATATCATACAAATGGCGCTGATCGAATTTAGGTACCGATTTGTATAGCGCCATTAGCCGCGGCTTAGAATATTCGACCACCTCTATTAGTGGACAGCAATGCGTTATGGTTGAGGAGTGGCGCCATCTAGTCCAGGATTTTCATTTGGTTGAAATTAGCGGAAGCACAGGTAACAATAGGCAGATATAAAAAATGAAGCTACCTGAACACATTGTCATATGAACAGAACAGAAATTTCCTCTTTCAAACGTGTTTTAGGTTCTTTGTACAGCTGCTTAATTATTTACAAGAGCTAACGTTGGCATAGGGAGATTCAGAGGATCGTGGCCTTTACTCAAAAAACTAGCGACCAGGGTAACTTTAGATCCGGAAGATTTCAGGTTTGGTGTGCGCAATGTGACTGTCTCCAGACTGAGACCGAGGTCTCGAGTCGCTATAATAAAAACTCGAGTGGAAACTGTATTCAGACCTTTTAAATAAAATATTTTACTAGAATTTCCGGACTAATTAAAGGAAGGAGTTTCTGCAAGGATACGATATACGAACTATGTCTGCAGTGTATGGTGCTTACCCTACAGTTGCAGGTTGCGCCGCTGTACCAAGCGGTTAGGCGAGCAGCGCGTAGAAATAGATGCAGACGGCATCATTATTATACGGAGAGGCATTTAGGAACTGATTGATGACGACATACAAGAGTCGACACAATCCTCATCACGCACAACCACTGGCAGACTAACCCAGCTGAAGTCAGTCTTCTCCTGATCCCTTACGTACCATGCTATCAACGCGAGACGAGCTGCAAATGGTTTGTAAAAGAGAACATGTGACAGAGAATACGAGAAGTGTATAACTCAGTATCTCGCAAACAGTCCGTTCTGTAGAGACAACGACGTCCAGGTCGGTCCGCTGAATGGCAGAATCGGGCGCCTGATCAAACAAACCGTAAAGGTCTCTTTACAAAGGTCTACCCATAACGAAACGCCTAAAACATACACACACTGCAGCCATCAAGCAATTTCAACCAAGCCTACTCATGTAATCGGCGCCTGATGAAAGCAAACACTAAAGCTGACATATAGACATACTTAACCTAGCGCATAGGCACATCATACGAATACTCTCAGTAGAGTTCGGTCAGTGCAACGAACCATAATATAGAAGAGCGTCCATGCGCCACCTATCGTTGCAAACAGTCAGAAGTCAACGACTGTGTTTGACTTTTATATTCGGGCAGTTGAAGGGTTTTTCGACGACTGTGCGTGCAGCATAATATATCCTGCTTCCAAAGGGTTTAGCCCAGTTCGTCGGCGCTATATTATTATAAACTGTTTTCGCGATTGCATGATGGGTCTATCGGGTCAATAGAGAGATGCGTGTTTCTGTTATGACGGTGCTCTTGTTTTGGTTCTTTCATCGGCTAATCAGCTCATTTCACTTCGTTTGGTTCGTTTGGACGCAGAGCTTCTACATGTCTGCCTCTTGTATAGAGGATCTGAGGATGCATGGATAAAAATAGCGCCACGAGGAAGCCCGGTTTCTTCTGCTCAGCCGATGTCCATTTAGGCCAATTTAGGCTCATTTAGTCCTATCGGATTAAGGTCCACACACACGCGCGTGCGCGCACGCACACACACACACACACACACCGATAAATTTAATAAACGCAGACAGAAAACTTGTGAGAGAAGAAGACACAGACAGAGAGGCAGATAAAGATAAAGAGGCAGATTGTCTGTCAAACTGAAACAAAAATCAACAAAGAAACACCAAGAGAGATAGAGTAAAATACAGAGGTAGGAGGAGGAGAAAAATGTAGGCATACAGGCACAGAGACAGTCTAAGACTAACAGTCTATTCATTGTATGACACAACATGTTTTCTGAGCTTTTAGATTATTATAACGACCTATGGATACACAAGACTCTATAGTAAAAATAATAACCGTTGCAGTTACACTATAATCTCTGCTATTTTCATCAACTTAAGGAGGCAACAGACATCCGCCGACAAAGTAAAGTATTGCATGAACGCATGAATGAATAACTGCATAATGAAACAACGCATGAGTGAATAAGTGCATGAGTGAATAAGTGCATGAGTGAATGAGAGCATGAGTGATTGAGTGCATGAGTGAATAAGTGCATGAGTGAATGAGAGCATGAGTGAATGAGTGCATGAGTGAATAAGTGCATGAGTGAATAAGTGCATGAGTGAATAAGTGCATGAGTGTCGCAATCAGAGGTTTCCAGTCGTGTGTTTGCCGTGTGTTGATGTCGACCCTCGATTGCTTGTTCTTTTACTTGCACTTTTATTTAACGTGCCTAACTTTTCTATAGAAGATTCACGACGAACTTTGTTTAATTAATAAATGAATTTAATTAAAGAAACAAATATATATATACACTAACTCTACGGGAACTTCCACGTAGTATTAAAGCGTTTAGATATTAAATCGGACTATCTCAAATGTTGCTTCGTACAGCCTAACTACAGATCGTTCTTTCGCGTCAGTCTCTGAATCTGACGGACTAATACTCTGCCGCCCCGCTGGTCGTTCCTCCCGAGGTTGATCGCTCGACCGATGTTCACACGTCGCGTTCGTCAGTAGTACAAGTCCCGTGTTCTCCTTTTCCTTCCGTTAAGTAGGAACTTCAGCGTGCACCGGTCAGCCCCCTCCCCACGTCAAGCTATCGTCAATTAGTGTCAGATTGCTCCTCGATACGCGGGTCGTCGCTCGCCTGCAGCGCGGGCGGTGTCTGGTTACACCATAGCCGCGAGGTGTCCTATTACACCTTGGCTGTGTGGTGTCCGATTACACCTGGGCCTCGCGGCCTTCATTGTTGCCCAAGTGGAGGCTGGCTTTCGTCCGTCATCATCCTATCTCGACCAGCAACGACGCTTACATCATAATGATGATGCCATCTCGTCGTTGTTGTCGATCTCCTCACGCGACACCTCCCTTCCCGGGGAGGACAAAGCCAGTCATTGGTTCGCCTCCCGGCTGAGAATGATGTCGTTCCCTCCCTCGATTTCCTCCAGACCATGTCCTCGTCGTTCCCATGAAAAATACAAAATATCAGCACAGTTAGAAATATATTTACAGTTGTCGCGGTGCCTTACATGGTAGTCCGCCTTCTTCCTCAATCATAGTCTGGACAAAAGATCAGCGGGAATATTCAGCGCCCCAGGACGATATTTAAAAGCGATGTCAAAGTCCTGGAGTGCCAGAGCCCATCTCGCAAGTTTAGTACTTGTGGGCGTAGAAGCAGTTAGGAAAGTCAAGGGGTGGTGGTCAGAGTAGAGGGTGGTCCTTGACATACAAATCAAATTCCTAAACTTCTTCAACGCAAAGATTACAGCGTACGCTTCGCGTTCCACAGTGGCCCAACGCGCTTGCGTAGCATCTAATTTAGAACTGGCGCAACATATTGGCCGTTCTGTACCATCGTCTTGAATTTGGTATACGCAGCAATCGACTGCTTTGTCTGAAGCGTCAGTCGATAGACCAAACTCTCTGCCGTAGTCAATTGTCTGCAAACATACAGTGTTATTCAAATCGTGCGTAAGTTTATCTAGCGCCTTTTGGTGATCAGCTCGCCAGGGTATCTTAACAGGCACCGATTTCTGGGTCAAGTCAGTGAGAATTCTGGCTGTCTCAGCCAGGTTAGGGATGAAGTTCCTAAAATAACTGAAGAAGCCAATTAATCTCCGTATGTCCTTTTTGGACTCGGGTTGAGGGATTTTCCCTAGCCCTGCGATTTTCATAGGATCCGGTTCAATGCTCCCTGATCCGATCAGGTGACCTACAAACGTTGTTTGTCGCCTAGCAAACGAACTCTTCTTAATGTTAAGGGTCAGACCCGACTGTTGAATAGTCATTAAGTATTTCTCTAGGTGTTTCATGTGATCCGGCCACGTCATCGAGTGTACTGCCATGTCATCCACAAACGTCTCAGTGAAGTCGCGAATGGGATGAAGGACCTTTGACATGCATCGGATAAAAGAATTTGAGGCTGACTTTAAACCAAAGGGCAGTCGTACGAACTCAAATAGGCCAGCGTCACATACGAAGGCTGATAACCAACGAGAGTCCTTGTGGAGTCCAATCTGGTAGTATCCTTGACGTGCGTCAAAGCAGGATATGAAGTTTGCACTTCCTACCTTCTGTAACACTTCCTGGATGTCGGGGGTGGGGTATGCGTCATCCGCCGAGAACTTGTTCACATACCGGTAGTCAATGGCCAGTCTTAAACCGCCTTGACCTCCCTTTTTCACAACGCACACAACGGGACTAGCCATTTCACTATGTGAGGGAGTGATGATTCCTAGGGCCAAAAGTTCGCGGATCTGCTTCTCCATCTCCGGTTTGAGCAGTTCCGGCACCTTATAGGCTCGCAAACTCTTCGGCCTGAACTCCGCGCTAACAGTGATTGTGTGTTCTAGGACGGGACAGAAACCTGGTTTGTCCGAGAACACATCTGGAAACCTGTCTAACAGACTAAACAGCTGTTTCCGCTCGGGTACCGTTAAGTGTACAACGGCAATAGGGTCTACTTGTGCACTGGGCCTTGTCTGCCTCGTGTCGAAGCTATCCACCGCTTCCCCGTGACCGAAGTCTTCGTCCTTCTCGAACAGAATGGAGCAATTGTTAATCAATGCTTGCTGTATTCTTTCGTTATATTTGCGAATACGATTTGCATGTAATAAGCGGCTTTTGCCCCCTATTTCCACGATGTATGTGTAGGGCGATTTCACCTGAGCGATGATGGCCGGGCCTTGCCATTGGCCCTCCTTCTTTGCTCCTCGCGCTTCCGGTGATTGGATGATGACTTTGTCTATTCTCTCTTTAGGCAAGCACAGTTGTTTTACAGAATGCCCAGCTATTTTGACTTTATGAAAGGGCAAATTGTCTTCAGTGAAGAAGCTCTTCGCCCCAATTTTCCCGTGGGCCAAGAATGGTGCTAGTGTCGAACATTGTGCTTGTTCAGCAGCCATCTTGTTTCTGCCTACTATTGTGTCTTCCTTGGGTGGGGGTGGTATCTCAGGATTGAAGACCTGCTCTTCAGTATCCGTTTCTTCGGGATTGATTTCTCCTACACTCCCACTGTCTGCTTGAGCGACCGTGAAGTAATCCTCGCCTATCAGCGTCCTAAGTCCCTCTACCTCCTCCCCTCTCTCCTCTTCCTCACTCGTCTCAGTCCTTGCGACCGCCTGCGCTTCTGAAATTTGATCTATTTCAGGAGCGCTGGCCGCGTGACTCGAATGCAACGCTGTCTCGCGCAGCAAGTCGGCTGTAGTGGGCGTGATAATTAACGGTTCATTAAGGTCTTTAATGAGTGCCGCCCATATCCGAACATCAGGGGCGTAATTTACCTCCCCCTCCCTGTCCTCGCCGGCCTGAGACCCCTTTAGTCTCAGCCGCACCACGTCCACAATCATTGATTGACCGTTCAGCCCCTTCACCTCTATCTGCTTGACCACAGGTAGGTTGAGCGGCCTGATTAGTTCTGCTCGCGCACAATTGTATTCGGCCCCGCTATCTATTAGAGACGATGTCACAGGGAGCCCTGTAATATACACTTTCATGTACTCTCTTACATAAGTCTCCTCCACGTCAATGCAATCCGGGTTTGTCGGCAATGCATGCTGTTCTATCTCTTGTATCAATGGCGGCCCGTCTTGTCGCGTCTCGCTTTGTCTGTCTGCCTGTCTGCCTTGAGCTCTGGTCACGGTTGGCTGGACCGCACACGCGCTCACCTGCTTGCTTTTAGTTTGTTTGTTCTTCGAACACAGTTTAGCTCTGTGGTCTGGAGAAAAGCATAGGAAACAAAGGCCACGCTTTCTAATCTCGTCGGGGGTTGGACGTCCGTCTGTCCTGTTATTTGTCTGTGTCCCTCCCGGTCGGTCAGTCCACGTGTCCGTCTGTTTAACTGTCGTCTGAGGAGGTGCTGGTGCTTTCGCATAGCGAGCCTCCGTCTTACCCGTGCCTAGACTATGCTTCGTATAGTCACTTTCCCAAGGGTGTGTGGCGGCGTAAGTGTCGGCCGCTGCAGCTAACTCTTTGTGCCCTAACCAATTCTGTTGCTCTTGACTGAGGATGAAATTCAAACATCCTCTGGGCAACATTTCTTTCATTTTATCTGCAATCAAGAGGCTTGTAACCTCATCAAACGTCATTGCCTTGCGATCTTGCAGATAGTAAGAAAGTAAATTATGCAGTCTCGAAGCTAATGTTGTGTATGATTCATCTACCGCCTTTTTTGCGTTCATGAATCGCTCTCGTAAAGAGACTGCGCTCACTTTGAACTCTTTCAACAAGAAGGTTTTTAGCTTCCCGTAATTATCAAGCTCCTCTTGTGTGAGTCTGGCCGTCAGTGCTCTGGCCTGATTATCTAGACAGGTCAAGAGTAATCTGCTTCGAAGGTCGTCCGGGACAGCGCAAGAGTCGAATAACCTTTCGCAATGCACAAAGAAACCAGGGATTTGCGCATGGTCGCTGGGGAATCTCGGTAAGAGTCCTCGCAAGCTTTCACTATACGTTTTCATTCGTCCTACGACCGAATGCCTCAAGTTATAGTCCCTTTCGTCTCTGAGTCTCCTCTCTGCGTCCCTTTCCTCTCGGACCTCCTTCTCTCTCTTCTCTGCCTCCTCCTTTTCTTCTCTCCTCCGCTTCTCCTCCTGAAGCCTGAGCTTCTCAGCTCCCTCTCTCTCTTCCCTTCTCTGCTTCTCCTCACGAAGCCTTACTCCTTCTGCTTCCTCTCTTGCTTCTCTTCTCAGCCTCTCGGCTTCCTCTCTCTCTTCCCTTCTCTGCTTCTCCTCACGAAGCCTTACTCCTTCTGCTTCCTCTCTCGCTTCTCTTCTCAGCCTCTCAGCTTCCTCCTTTTGTTCTTTCCTCAATCTTTCCGCTTCCTCCTTCTCTTCTCTTCGCTGCTTCTCAGCCCGCTTCTCCTCAAGCAGTCTGAGCTTCTCTGCTTCCTCTTTCTCTTCTCTTCGCTGCTTCTCCGCTTCCTCTTTTTCTTCTCTCCTCAGTCTTTCTTCTTTCTCTTCTCTTCTCCTCTCTTTCTCTTCCTCTCTTCTCTCTCTTCTCTCCGCTTCCTCTCTCAGCCTTGCGGCTTCCTCTCTCTCGTATTTTAAGCGTTTTAATTCGTATACCTGCGTTTGCGCTGCCGAGTCGATACTGCTTTCTATGCTACCCGTGCTTACTTCCTCACTTACTTCTGGCGGGGTTTCCCGTCCAGACACAATTATTTCAGCACTCGCCTCTTGGAGTTGGCCCGTACTCATGGAACCCAATTCCTCCTCTCCTAGTCCCATCTTTATCAGATATGCGACTAGTCTGTGACGGGGCATGTTCTGCACCCTCACTCTTTTCCCTACCGACAACTTATCCATCTCCAACAGTCCGCTCACTAATAGAAAAAGATAAGTAAGTTAGAGGAGAGTCACCGCTGGTCAGAAATCAAAGAAAACAACGTCCTAAAATTCTACCACAAATACAACAAGAACAGAACTGAGCAAAAGGAGCTACGCAAAAGCCTCGGCTATTCGCACACCAATCCTCATCCAGACCTCAACCGCAACCTCACAGATTACCACGACTACCAGTAAGGACTTACCCTCTGATACGTCGAGCGTGTTCCGTCTTTTGGTATCTTGGCTGATCCGCTGTCCTCCGTTGCCACTCCCGTCCGTCGTTGCTAGCGATGGTCGGTCGTCCGTTGGCGCTCTTGTTCCTCGTCCTTGCCTGTTGCTGTCGGTTCCTTCGAGTCCTTCGTCCTCAGGAGTCCGGCACTCGATTTCTCCAGTTGCGAAGGGTTGTATTCGCCGCTGGTCCCGATCTGTTGAGATTCCTCTTTTCCGTTTCCGGTTCCGCTTTTCGTCGTGACGTTTTCAGTTGAAAATCCTGTCGACTGCGCCAATGTCGCAATCAGAGGTTTCCAGTCGTGTGTTTGCCGTGTGTTGATGTCGACCCTCGATTGCTTGTTCTTTTACTTGCACTTTTATTTAACGTGCCTAACTTTTCTATAGAAGATTCACGACGAACTTTGTTTAATTAATAAATGAATTTAATTAAAGAAACAAATATATATATACACTAACTCTACGGGAACTTCCACGTAGTATTAAAGCGTTTAGATATTAAATCGGACTATCTCAAATGTTGCTTCGTACAGCCTAACTACAGATCGTTCTTTCGCGTCAGTCTCTGAATCTGACGGACTAATACTCTGCCGCCCCGCTGGTCGTTCCTCCCGATGTTGATCGCTCGACCGATGTTCACACGTCGCGTTCGTAAGTAGTACAAGTCCCGTGTTCTCCTTTTCCTTCCGTTAAGTAGGAACTTCAGCGTGCACCGGTCAGCCCCCTCCCCACGTCAAGCTATCGTCAATTAGTGTCAGATTGCTCCTCGAGACGCGGGTCGTCGCTCGCCTGCAGCGCGGGCGGTGTCTGGTTACATCATAGCCGCGAGGTGTCCTATTACACCTTGGCTGTGTGGTGTCCGATTACACCTCGGCCTCGCTGCCTTCATTGTTGACCCAGTGGAGACTGGCTTTCGTCCGTCATCATCCTATCTCGACCGGCAACGACGCTTACATCATAATGATGATGCCATCTCGTCGTTGTCGTCGATCTCCTCACGCGACAATGAGTGAATGAGTGCACGAGTGAATAAGTTCATGAGATAACAAGTGCATGAGTGAATAAGTGCATGAGTGAATAAGTGCATGAGTGAATAAGTGCATGAGTGAATAAGTGCATGAGTGAATAAGTGCATGAGTGAATAAGTGCATGAGTGAATAAGTGCATGAGTGAATGAGAGCATGAGTGAATGAGTGCATGAGTGAATAAGTGCATGAGTGAATGAGAGCATGAGTGAATGAGTGCATGAGTGAATAAGTGCATGAGTGAATAAGTGCATGAGTGAATAAGTGCATGAGTGAATGAGTGCATGAGTGAATAAGTGCATGAGAGAACAAGTGCATGAGTGAATAAGTGCATGAGTGAATAAGTGCATGAGTGAATAAGTGCATGAGTGAATAAGTGCATGAGTGAATAAGTGCATGAGTGAATGAGAGCATGAGTGAATGAGTGCATGAGTGAATAAGTGCATGAGTGAATGAGAGCATGAGTGAATGAGTGCATGAGTGAATAAGTGCATGAGTGAATAAGTGCATGAGTGAATAAGTGCATGAGTGAATGAGTGCATGAGTGAATAAGTGCATGAGAGAACAAGTGCATGAGTGAATAAGTGCATGAGTGAATAAGTGCATGAGTGAATGAGTGCATGCGTGAATAAGTGCATGAGTGAATAAGTGCATGAGTGAATGAGAGCATGAGTGAATGAGTGCATGAGTGAATAAGTGCATGAGTGAATGAGAGCATGAGTGAATGAGTGCATGAGTGAATAAGTGCATGAGTGAATAAGTGCATGAGTGAATAAGTGCATGAGTGAATGAGTGCATGAGTGAATAAGCGCATGAGAGAACAAGTGCATGAGTGAATAAGTGCATGAGTGAATAAGTGCATGAGTGAATGAGTGTATGCAATCGTCGGTCGCTCGTTGAAAGGCGAGCGCTGCTGTTATTGTAAATGCTTTTACTGTCAGCAGAGATGATCGCTATGCACTCTGTTGCGTCAACATCTGCTTCGCTCAGATGTTGCGAGTTCGATGCCACCTCTCAACACAGACCACAGTTATTAACTATAGTAGCCGAGAGGATCATGGGCAATCGCTACCATGTGTGTCCAGATCATACAACAATAAATATTGTTCGGCTGATACAATCATGGGCGTCCTGAGTGGGGAAAGGGGGCATTGCCACCCTGGATTTTGAAAATATTTTACAAAAATAAAATCTATTGATTTTCACATGATTATTCCAACAGTCCCAACATGATTTTCAATGCTAAAAAAACACTTAGGCCTAATTATTTAGGTAAGTCATCTATGCAAAAAAGTCATTTTGCTCCCCCTACAAATATTTTACCCCATCTAGAAAAATTTGCCCTCTAGAAATGTTTGCACCTTCCCTATAAAATTCCTCTTGACGCCCATGGATACAATCAGACACCTACGTACATGTGCGTATACGTATCGTTTACTAAATTCTCCTTGTTAATTATTAACAATTATTAATTTTAGAGTAGCTAAATGGTGAGAGAATTATGCTTTGATATGGATTTGACTTTCACCATTTACCGTTCGTACTTATAATCCTGGTATAAATATAAGCCGTGGTTTAAGCTTATCCGTTTATTGCAGTATTGCTTTTGTTTTGCTTGTGTTTCAATTGATCCATCTTCAAACCCACAGGACAAGAAGGTCTGTGGGTATTACTGCTAATTCAGCCTACAGTATTGAAGTTTGTTTTCATGAGACGCTATATAAATCGTACAATACATCACATGATTACAAAACGATATAATAGGCATATAATAAATGAGCCGTTAGTATGCCTTCCTTGTCCTACAGAATTACGTGTCTATCAGTGGACTCAATGTGTCTATCAATGTTAGTGTTTGCTGGTACCAGACACTAGGTTTAATCGCGTGGAAACTGATGCGGTTTTATAATATCGAAGTCAATGACTGTTTACGATGTAAGAGCTCGGTCGCTCGAACGCCTTTCTAGAGAGAGGAGTATCGGAACAGATGAATGTTTTAGTTCCGCTTGCTGTGCTTAGATCAGAGGGGGGGGGCGATCTGTTGTCTACAGCCGAAATGGAAATTATGTGGTGTGTGCTGGTCTTCGTCGTTTAGTTTTCATTCGACGAATAGTAGTAGCACTACGAAAATGAGTATTTGTTCATATGAAACCTGTTCTTTTCCAGGGTAATTTATTATGCACTTGGGAGCGATCAAAAGCATTCATTAGACGGCTCATGGCTGTTGTCTTTCAATTATACTCTACAATTGCGGTAATTAACGTACTGCATTGAAGCCACTGCTACAGTGGGATGAAAAGATGGATTGGTGGACGTAGACAAAATGGCGATGACGAACTGCACGCATGTAGACTGACAGGTTGGAGGCAGCAAGCTTAATATATTAGGGGAGGGTGGGACAAAACGCCCATGAGAGGTAAGATGCCCATGAGCATTTTTTCAGTCATCCAATATGCCGAATCCAAATTTTATTTAGAACCGTTTTGTTACATCCATTTCCGGTTGAAAGACATTGTACTTTCTAGTTCCCTATATATGAACAGATCACTCGTTATCAACAAAAATCTGATTTTGCGAAACCTGATGTAAGTATATCCTGTTTTAATTTTTTTGGTAAAATTATATGGTTTTACTGTTGTCCAAAGATGTGTGTTTTCTTGGATTCATAACCATTTAGGAATGTTACAGTGAAATTGAACCTGCCATTGAATTCGTCGTGTTAGGCGTACGGTATGGATTGTAATCACTGGTGTTTCGGGATAAGTTGCCCAATGGCGTATTGCCTCACTGGGGTCTTACCTCATATGACTGGGCGTTTTACCTCATCTGATTGACTTCGCGTCTGCACCAAAGGTGCCTGACAATTTTGGCCCAACTTCAATATTTTTTAACCTGCTGTTTTATAATATTTTTTGCACTTAAAAAAATTTCGTTACAGACAATGGTACGAAACTATAAGAGAAAAACAAAGAGAGGAGATTATGGTCTTGAAACTTTGGAAATTGCTCTTACAAAAGTTAAGTCAGGCGAAATTAGTAAGAGTAAAGCAGAACAACTTTATAAAGTTCCAAGAAAAACTAATTACTAGGCATCTAAAAGGTTTAGTTGCCAGCCCCGGTCAGCTTGGTCGCTTTAGATCTCTACTCAGCGTTGAATTTGAGAAAGGGCTGGAAGACATTCTGTATCTACAGCAGATGATGTTTGGACTAACACCAACCGACGTTCGCAGTCTTGCCTTTCAGCTCGCTGAACGAATGCAAATTAAGCACGAATCGAAGCCAACCGATGGTGGTGTAAGATGGCTTGAAAAGGATGGCTGACAGGCTTTTTAAAGCGGCATTCTAATATTTCTATACGAAAACCAGAACCAACCAGTTTGAATAGAGCTGGGGCATTTAGCAAACCAAATGTTGAAAAACTTCTTCAAGCTGTACAAAAGCGAATTAGAGAAAAGGAAGTTATACAGCAAGTAAAATTTGGAATACAGACGAAACGGGAATTGCCGTTGTACACGAACCAGGGAATATCATCGCTAGAAAAGGTCAAAAACAAGTCGGGAAGGTCACAAGCGGTGAAAATGGCAAAACAACTACAGTAATCTGTACAGTGAACGCAGCTGCATGGGACTTATTTACCGCCGATGATGATTTTTAAGCGCAAACGAATGAATTCGATTCTTTTACGTGGCGGCCCACCTGTATAATTGCGGGAACAAGCGATGATGGTTGAATAGGCCTAAACAGTGATCTGTTTATCTCTTGTTTGAAGCACTTCATTCGATACACAAAACCTTCAATAGATGACAAAGTAATTTTAATTGTCGATGGTCATGCAACCATAAATCTCTTGCAGCAATCGAGTTGGCCAAGGAAAATCGGGTAGTCATGATTTGTTTGCCTCCTCATTCAACACATCGCATTCAGCCTCTCGACAAAACTGTTTATGGTCCATTGAAAACAAAATATGACAGTGAGTGCGACAAGTGGACGATCAATCATCCTGGCCAGAGAATCAGCGACTTTGATGTTGCAGAAATATTTGTAAAAGCTTACATTGCACAGATGCCTAAGGCAATAAATGGGTTTTTGTCTACTGGACTGTGGCCATTTAACCCTGACATATTTCCACTGGAAGTTTTTTTTATCATCGTTAGTAACGGACGAACCAGAACAACCTTCAAATGTGACAAAGCCATCAACATCTTTCAGCATTTCTACTGCCGAACCAGCAGTTGACGTGCCAGAATACGTGGCAACAGAAACTGTGCTCTCTTCTGAACATGTTTTAGCTGCTGAATATCAACAAATTCCAGCAGAAATTACCGGAACTCCGTTACATGTCAAGTAAACACTGTTGAAACAGGTCCTTTAAATATGGATTGTGAAAGTATATCCAACACTCCTGTTTCTGATATCATATCGGTATTGTCACCAATCCCAAAGTGCGAAAAGAAGAGAACAAGAACAAGAAAGGTGGATACAGCTGCAGTTCCGACATCGACTCCATGCAAAACAAAAATCTTGGAAAAACAACGTTTGAGTGAAGAAAAGATCTCAAAAAAGAAAAAAACAAAGCAAACACATGTAGGCCTATTCAAATCTACCAAACAAAGATCAGAAAAAATGTAGCATGCCGAGAAGACAAAAGACCAGCCAAGAGAAAGCTGCAGTTACCTAGAGAACCAGTTGTACAGAAAGATAAAATATCAAAAAAGAAAGGGAAAACGATCGTGAAAAAATTATCTGGAATTCAGAAAAACAAAGAAGACGACTGTTTCTGCTTAATTTGCAATGAACTGTATGTTGATCCACCGTTGGAGGATTGGATGCAGTGCAAAGAGTGTTCGGGCTGGGCACATGAAGCTTCAACAGACGGTGAACAGTCAACTGGCTATGTGTGCAACTACTGCCGATGACAATTCAATTAGGCCTAGCTTAGGCCTATATGTTAACATATGAAAGCCTACTTTGTTTCATTAATTGAGCTGCATCTACTGTTACAATTATTGAAAAGGCTGCAACAGCTTTTAAGTTTTAGGTATCTCAGTATTAAAAAACTATAGGGCGTACATTGATCAGAAATTATAGGCCTAGGTAGTGCCAACCCAGATGTTAAGACTGTTCTTGTATCTATTAATGAAACCTAATTACTACTTGTTAATATTTTATCAAGACTTTATCTGACAAACACACTACTTTGGTAATTATCAAGTTTATATTATCAGTGGGGCAAAATGCCCAGGGTATGGGCATTTTGCCCCGTGTATGGGGCGAGATGCCCATATTGAATAGAAAAATTAAAGAAAATTTTATGCCTAAATTTGAATCTATTTCACTTTTTAAGTTTTGTGATATTGTAACATCAGTACAGATGTTGTTGATGATCATAAATATATTTAAGCTGTCATTATGTTTTGCTAGTTAAACACAATTTTCCTTAAAGGGGGCGTTTTGCCCCACTCTCCCCGACATATCACTTACCTATTTAACTTACCTACCTATCTACCCGGTTTGCGGTCATTTGCTCGCCAACAGTTGCTCGCTAGGTTATTTGTTCGCTTGGTCAGGTTTTAGTGCCGTTCGCTGTCAGACAATGGTCAGACAGAAACAATAGTCCATCACGTGATCCTTTTCTTCTCGCCATATCATCAGAACTGCGAACGGCATTGACTTCCGAATACCTCTGAGTCAAGCTCCGAAATCGATAGAACATGTTGCACAGCAAATGTGAAGGGACCAGGGCTTATCATGTTGACCAATATTACAACCGAAGTATGGCTCATACGCTTTCTTCATAACTGCAGTCATTTTGTGCCTTTGAAGCCCAAACATACGTTCGCCACAAATGTAACATGCAGGATGTATCGCTGCTGTGGCGATATCGACGAGACATTTCTGCTCTAACAAAAATGCTATTGCTAACTGCACACCATGCTGTCTATGCTCGTCGAAGACATGAATGAACATACCTAAAACTGATATTAACATAATGCATAGGATATGTGTATGCGAGACTGTGATATGAAATTACTTTAAATAAGTGTTAAAAAATGGTACCTGACAGGAAATTTTTTGAATCATTTTCTTGATCCGCAACTCAAAATCTATCAAATAGGCCTGCACCCAAATGTTTTTTCAGGAAGCAGAAACCTTTGTTATCTAGTGTAGGCCTCACTATTCGCTGTTTAAATAAACATTAGATGAGTGATATATCACGCAAAGGGCCCTATCAATCAATCAATCAATCAATCAATCAATCAATCAATCAATCAATCAATCAATCAATCAATCAATCAACCAATCAACCAATCAATCAATCAATCAATCAATATTCGTTTATTGCAATAATTCCCGTTGACACAAATGCAACAGGATTACAAAGTCTTTAAAAACATTGACAGCAAATGGGGTTAAATCAGATCTCAATCAGGTATCAGTGACTATAGTTAATAAATGTTTCTATAAAGCCTATTATAGTCGATTATTTTTATTTAAAACGTCAGGTGATGGATCTTCTCTCTAAGTAGTGGATCTCATAGGTCAGATGGCTGATCTCAGATCAGAGGTGCCAGATCTAAGATCCGGATGAAATCAAGCACTGGCAAAAGATGTGACAGATTGATGGATTGAAGGAACCATGGTTAGTGCTGTCTCTCTTTAAGCAGTAAGATGCTTAGTTTGTATTGGAGCAGAACTCTCGACTATTATTTTTATTCGTCTGTGTCTCTTTGCAATATCTGCTTCAGTTGTGTGCGTAGTGCTTCTGTTTTGACATTGAAAGCTTTGGCCTAGACCATGGCATGCCGATTACGAATAAAGACGCTACATATTGAGATTTATTTTTAGAATATATTTGACGTCATGGAAATGAAAGCCCAGTGTAAGTGCAAATAAAGCAACATACTAAAAACGGTTATTTATATTATTACACAATAGGGCCTATTAAAAGTGTAAGGAAATTCAACTAAAGTTTTATCTTGACTGTAACGGTTATTACTAATATAAACTAACAGAAATGCGAGTAGTGGTAACATCACTGGTGTGAAGAGCAGTAGGTAGCGGGATCGCTTCCCGCAACCCTCTCAAAGGTCCACTCAGCCTATCATTCGCGAGATAGCGCGTTGTGAAAATGAGATGTAGGACATGATGGGCGCCTTGCATGGCTGCCGTATACAGTTAAATTCGACTCCTGTGATAACTTGTGATCATCCGTTCATACTGATTTGTAATCATACTGCGTAATTGTCAGTTTGAAAATATTAAACGAAGATTATCTACCTGTGACAGTGTTGATTCTCCCACTGTTGACCACCTCTCCAACCTCGCTGATGAGCAGCTCTTCAAGTCTATTATTAACGATCCTAGACATGTCCTCCGTACATTGTGTCTCTTAGCCTATACGTCAAGACTCTGGCCATAACCTTCGTCACCGTCCACACTCCTTTGCTCTGCCTCCTAAGGACAATAAAAATTTCCTCTATATAGACTGATATTTAAGGATATCTACTGCATACCATCCACTTCATAGCTTGCACTTCAGAACCCCTTTTAATTATCCTACTATTTTGTCATTAGTCAATTCCTCCTTTTTGTCATTATGTCTAATCGTTCCTTTAATTTTTGTCTTATTTTAGGTCTTTATTTTATTTTTGTACATACTGAACCTTCTTGTTATATTGCTATTGTACACTGTTGCGTTAGGCCCTATGACATATGTCAACTGTCTTTCTGAATAAACGAATATAATATTTTTATATATCTTCTTCTTTATGTTCTCTGCCGACCGGCAGGTTCGTATGACCAATGACGCCATCGTTCTCTGTCTTGTGCTCTTCTCTTCAGTCCACTGTATCCTTCTTCTTTTGTCATCATCCAGTCTAGCAGCATTGCCCTTGGTCTCCCTCGCGTATTTTCCCCTCCATCCTTCCCTCAATGATGTCTCTTAACAGTGTTTCACTCCTTAGGATGTGCCCGATCCATTTTCTTTGTCGTCCGCGTATAGTACTTATGAGTGATCTTTACTCTTCTACCATTTGCAGGATTTCCTCGTTCGTCCTCCGTTCCGCCCAGCTAACTCTCTCCATTCTGCGCCACACCCACATCTCGAAGGCCTCCAATCTTTTATGTCGTCCTTCCTCATTGTCCATGTCTCGGAGCCGTACAGAACAACACTCCACACCAGTGTCTTTACCATTCTCTTCTTTAGACTCTTGCTTAAACCTCCTCTCATCAGCTCTCCTCTTTTATAAAATGCATCTTTTCCCATGGATATTCTTCTTTTTATTTCCTCGTGGCATCTTGCATCGTCTGTTATCACACTTCCTAGATAGCAAAACTTCTCCACCTGTTCTATTTCTTCTCCGTTTAGTGTGATCTTTATTGTTTGTGGTGTTATACCGCTTCTCTTGCTTATCTTCATTACCTTTGTCTTCTTTACGTTTATTTTCATTTCATATTCCAGCGATACCGTGTTTAGACGATCCATCATCCTTTGTAAGCCCTCCTGGCTTTATATATAGGCCCCTATATATTATTATTATTATTATCACGTTTGTGTGTGTCCAACTAATTAATATTCATGACCAAGGACGTCACAAACGGGACGATAACTTCGTTCAGAGTAAATTTCAATAGGCCTATACCGTAAACGGCTGCTCTTTTAAACTAAAGACTTAAAACGCTTAAATTAAATAGCTTAACGGGTTCAAACGTCCCAATTTAAGGCCAAGTTACTTAGGCCGCGCGACTTCAACGGATTTACTTGTTACAAATTTACTTAGACGCATAAACTTAGGCCTATTCACATAGGCGTAGGAGAAATTTCAGCGGCAGGGGGCAAGATTTTATTTCTGCCCGAAAAAATTCCGAGTAATTGCCATGGCGTCGTGCATTTATAGTCACTGACTTCACGTCTCTCTAGAACAGCCCCAAAAGTCGCCGGGCCCCTGGGAATTTGCCTCCCCTGCCCCCCCCCGTCACTCACGGTTAAAATCCTTTGGAGTTCCTTCACGTCCGGCCGATTGGTTTGGGCAAGGCTGGCCATCCTTCATTACATCATCGCTAGAGGGAGTGTTGAAGTTCTCATTCTTAGAGTCAGGTTGGTCAGCATCATCTTCATCAGAACTTGAACTTTCATTAGGGTCGTTTTCACCAAACACCAAACACATATACCAAACACCTCGTTTGACACAACTGTCATATGTCGATAAGCTTACATCAGATTACATTCTGTGTCCGATGCAAACAGCAGACTGAGTATAGGTCTATCTGAGGCAGATTGTGAGACTGCGGTCTGCTTTGGTTGCACAAGAAAAGTCAGCTGCTTTTGGGACTTTTCATGCACAGCGATGAACATAAAATTTTTACTCTGGTGATTTTAACCATGCTAATCTGCGTAGTCTGAGTCCTTACCACATTCACTGCACGTAACACGCTGTCGATACCTTCGAAAGTTCAGCCATTAAAAAGTTATATTTCTAACTTGATAACTTATGTGAACAATTAACATATAGTTTTGAGTTTACATATACCAATCTGTATCGTTTCTATCAATCCCAGTTCCTCTTCACCGTTCGTCTTTCAACTCCGTCTGCCTCGTGTTCTCTGTCCCACAACCTCTGTGTTCCCCTCCTCTCCCCTCCTCCACAATCCCTTGTATCGCCCCAAGATCGCCCCATCAGTCTCGCTGAGCCGACTCCAGGCCGGTAGGGTGGAACGCAGGCAGGAAGGCAGGCAGGCAGGCAGGCAGGCAGGCAGGCAGGCAGGCAGGCAGGCAGGCAGGCAGGCAGGCAGGCAGGCAGGCAGGCAGGCAGGCAGGCAGGCAGATGCCCAATTTACAGACCAATCGGCCGATGTGAGATTCCTTGACTCTGGGGTGAATACGGCGAAGGGGTGGATGGACGGTACTCTTCGATTGATGTGGCCTCCTGCGATATGTGATATAGTTTGAGGCATCTGCTGTTCTTCCATCACCACGATGTGCTGGCCGTTTGTCATAGGCCAAGTTGGGAGACGAAGCCCTTGCAAATGCTATGGTGGTTTGCGAGCTAGTAGCTACTAATAGTCTAATACTAGTCCGATTCGGGCAAATTGTTCAGCATTTTCCCGGTGCCTACTTGCCCGAAAAACAGGAACGCCCGAAATTGGGGGGAGGCATTTGCCCCCTCTGACCCCCAGCCTCCTACGCCTATGCCTATTCATTATGTTCCGCTACTATAGGCAATCTAGCGATTGACTAAATTATTCTGAAGCAACTTCACAACAGAACTTATTTCGCAAACTGGTATATACATTTGCAAATTGTTTTTGAACCGTCTTAGCGACTTGATATGATAGCCTATAGGCCCTAACGCCGATTACCGTCTTAGGACAGGCAAACATCTAGTAACTGTTATTAATCCCGTTAAATATGACGTCATTGTGACGTAATTTATGAACAAAATATCTCGTCAAAACAACGAAATGTTGACGAACCAAACTTCTGATTTTATATCTCTTGCACTTTAGCATCCATACCTAGATTCTGTGGACTATGAAATCTGGGGAATAATGCAAGAAAATGTCTTACAGAACAAAGATTCGGAATGTCGATGAGCTACAGGCAGGCGTGGACTGAATCGGATGAACGTATAATTAACGCTGCAATAAGTCTGGCTTACTGCCTGCGTCGAAGCCAAAGGAAGACAGCTTGAGCACCAATTAGGACTATGTAGCTTAATACGTCAAACATAATAGCTAAATTGGTTGTTTTCCAAATTTAATTTGAAATTTTACAGGGGTTACGTTTTCGCACTAAACGTGTAGTTTTGCGGTCAGGACAAAGCTTTAACTATAAGCATGAATAAATACCGCGGTGGTTACAAATTAGGCCATCTCTCCCTCCTCCCTCTCTCCCTGTCTCTCTTCCTCCTCTCGCCCTCCCTCCCTTCTTTCCTCTCTTTCTGTCTGTCTGTCTTCCTCTCTGTCTTCCTCTCTGTCTGCCTTCCTCTCTCTCATTCTGTCTCTGTCTTCCGCTGTCTCTGTCTCTGTCTATCACTCACTGACTCACTGACTCACTGACTCCCTCCCTCCCTCCCTCTCTCCCTCCCCCTCCTCTCTCTCTCTCTCTCTCTCTCTCTCTCTCTCTCTCTCTCTCTCTCTCTCTCTCTCTCTCTCTCTCTCTCTCTCTCTCTCTCTCTCTCTCTCTCTCTCTCTCTCTCTCGCTATACTAGGCTGAAAGGATGGAAGAAGGCTAAGCTATTCATCTTTAGATCTTGACAAAGTTTCCACGTACATCCTACTTGTTACTACCGCTAACATTCGTTTCTTTAGGATCATATAGCGCTCTGTTTAATCATCTACTCAGCAACAGTTGTATTACACTGATAGTCAAAGCATGCAGTGGAAGTAGAAGTGGAGATGGTAGTAGTAGGCTAGTAGTGATAGGAAAAGCACGCGGAGATGTCGGACTGTTCGTTATTAGTCGCTACCAAAATATTCGAATCCCACGTGGTGCTGATTGTCGGCGGTAGTAGAATCATCCAGAGACGAGAAAATTCAACGTAGTTAACTCGGTAGGCATCATAGTTATATAGACTACAGCGTGGGCCATTAAAAATGAGAACATCACGTTCAATTTGATTTATTTATTTAATTAATATTTTAATATTGCGAAGAAGACCAAAGAATCCTAGCTTCGATCTTGTCGCCTTTTGTTTTAATGACTCATCATTCTCGACACCAATCTCCACTCCTTCGAATAAAACGAAGGATTGCGATTGGGAAAGCTGCAATGATTGGACTGGAAAAGATATGGAAGGACAAGCATGTGAGCATCAGTGTTTAATCTAGACGTCTTTGGGGGGGTAAATGTCCCCCCCCAGGATTGATGTTTCCCCCCCCCCAGAGGCCGGCAATATTATAATGTAGAGAAGTTTTGGGGAAGCAATTTCCCCCCAGGATACATGGTGATACATGGCCCCCCCAGAGAGACGGATCCCTAAAAAAAAGGTCATCAACTTTTTTGAGAGAGTAATTTAAAGGAAAATTGGGACGAATGACTAAAAAAAAGGTCATGAACTTTTTTCGAAGATGAAAGTTGTAAAAAGTCTGGATGAAAGTTGGAAAAGTCTGAAAAATTGGTTGGTCCCCCCAGAAACCTGGTTTCCCCTCCCAGAAGAGGGGGACTAGATTAAACACTGTGTGAGCATAGATACAAAAAAAGGATCGTGAGAGCCCTAATCTTTCCAACGGTTTTGTATGGTTGTGAGTCGTGGACAATGACAAAGAACATGGAGAAAAAGGTCAACGCATGTGAAATGTGGATATGAAGAAAGATGTTGAGAATATCATGGACAGAGAAAAGGATGAACGAATCAATACGAGTGGAGATTGGTGTCGAGAATGACGAGTCATTAAAACAAAAGGCGACAAGATCGAAGCTAGGATTCTTTGGTCATGTTATGCGATCTGATGGGCTACAAAAGGAAATGATGTTGGCTTGTGGTGAGGGAAAAAAGACGGGGTCGACCAAGGAAGAAATGGATGGATGAGATTCACGATGTAACTGGCATGAATTTGGAAGAACTAAGGGACCTGACTTCGAATAGGAAGCAATGGAGAATGTTTATCATGACGATCGCTAGAGCTCCATGAGTTGACAGCACAAGGTGACAAGGTGAATATTGCAAAATATTTTAATATTACAAATATTTTAATATTACAAAATATTTAATATTTTTTCGTGTAAAAATACAAGTAATAATTTGTTTGCTAAATGTGATTTTCTTAAATCAGAAATTATATTCTGTGTCCGCCTCGGTTCTCATCAATTTTTTCTAAACGTCTGCGCCACTCGTTTAATACTGCTCCTGTCTATAAATCGTTGCAATATTTTTCACCAGTAGGGGCCTACTCAACATTGGCCAACTTCAGTTGTTCTATTGTTGTAAATTACCACGAAGGTAGAGTCTTTTGTTGGAGGCCACTCCAAATAGCATAGTCTACCGGGGTTAAGTCTGGGCTATTTGGGGGCCACATGTCTGGTTCTCTGAAGGTGACAGTTTCCTGAAAAAGGAAGTTGGTAGTATTTCTTGCTAGGAGCTCCGTCCAAATGTGACGGTTACATCTCTCTCGAATATCAGGAAGTAAACCTCTTTCTAGAACGCGACCACAATGGTTTAATAGGTCTATACTGCTCACTTTGGTTCCGAGTTCAACAAAAATACTACATTGGTGTTTCCCATCCGAGACATAAGACTTACCAACCGAAACTATGATGTTGCGAGTGAGATGTTACGTAGCTACGAGTCTTGTTGCTGGGAATTGCATTTTCTTTCTTGCATCAGAATATACACGATCATTTTGAGAATTGACTGGTGTGGAAACTCTAAATGTCTTTGCATCTGTGAACCAAATGTTTCGTAGGCTAAGCTTCTCTCGTTAGGAAACATTTCAAGTAGCTGTTGACTTCGTTGCTGGCGTTTTTAATTGACAGCTTCGTGTATCACCTGTCCCATCAAGCTTTAAAGATGGCGACCGGAAGTAGACAAAAATTACTGACTTATGGCTTGATTTGGTAAGTAAGTACATTGTAGAATAATTTAGGTGGTTATGCAATTTACTCAAAACACAATTTGGTATTGTATTATATTTATACACGATTGTACACGACATTCTCATTTTTAATGGCGCACCATGTACATAACCACGAACAAACAAGACATTTGCAAACAACCGACTTACACCCAACAAAGGTACACATTCTTTCCGAACGAAATTTAGCGGCGACCGTAGGCCTATGTGCCGCCAGCGAAATTCCGATTGTCAATGGCGACGCTTTTAGAGACCATTAAAAAGATGAATAAGTGATGCTATAGGCCTACGGGATCCTAGAGAGGATGCTGATAAGAGAGAAGCATTTCTGTGTGCTTTTAGCCGATAAGGCATTTGATATATTTGACTAGAGAAATCTCATGCTTGCACGTAGACAATTTGGAGTGCATTGGAAGGATACAAGGCTTATAGGAAATCTGTACACGTTAATGCGGTTCTGGAGAAATTAGCGAGCATCGGTTGATGGATGGGTTGAACAAAAGCAAACGAAATACTGGTCAGCTGCGGCGGTTGGGACACTGGTTTCCCGTCTAACCGAGTGCCACCGGAGTTGTCCTCGTCTTGTCCGTTAACATTTGATAGGAACACAGGAGCTCCATAAACGTCCCCTAATAAAACAATTTATATAGCGCCGTAGCTCAACCGAGACCGAAGAAAAGGGCCTATATGGGAATATACATTTTCCTATATTGATCCCATATGGGCATGCTGGCAGAGGTTTTGGCTACAAGATGTAAGGGGCAGGGAACCAAAGAACACACAAGAAAGGCGCCGTTGGATTCCTGGACCTGCCTAAGAGCACAGAACCAAAGAATTCATATATGTAACAATCCATGAGTCACTAATGAAAATGGCCGAGAAGAATTTGTAGGCGATTAACAAAATTGTTCAACCGAAAAGGTAAAACATAAATATTAAATGAAGCTTGTTATCCCGGTTAAACTCTTATAATAAGGGGCGTAGCCAGACTTCAATTCAAGAGGAGGCAACTAGGCCTACTGCTTGTCAAAGCTTGACACAAATCAAGAGGAGACAAAATCCACCTCTGCTGGGGTGTACTTGAGGATGCAGGGCTATAACCCATGGAAACTTTTAAAATCCACAAAACCAAGAGGAGGCAAATGCCTCCTCTTGCCTCCATGTAGCCTAGCTACGCCTATGCTTATAATTATTTAGAAACGTTGATTGTTACGTTATATTAATAGTTATAGTAATATAGAATGGTTTTCGATCTCAACTTTGATTCCCCAGGTGGCAGCAGCATTCTCATTGACATAAGTAAACAACTGCGCGCGATAACGACAACGCGCACTAATACAACTGTTCACGATACCTTAAGGCGGACGTACATAAGTAAGTAATGAGTAAGTAAGTAAGCATTTTCTTTATTAACCGGTTGCAAGAGATTAGCACTCCAGTGACATGCCTGTGGCCAAACATTTACCGACACATTATGGAATCAGTTTTTTCAATGAATTGATCGACTAAGATCTCGATAAATTTCAAAACAAAACAAAAATATTATTTAAATTTGGACGTTGGACATTGCAACAATAAACTATAGGGAATTTGATAATAGTCCAGTTTTACTGTAAGCTGCGGGCATTACAACTTATCACGGGTGGTGCATGACATCCTCTAAATTTAATATAATCATACACATCCCACGTACGAGTAACTACTGTGGTCCTTTAAATTCAGTCAGAAATCTAACCCGATTAAATTCATAATATGATATGAACAGAGATAACGCTATGTACCGTATAATGTACGACCGCAAAATAAACATACCTAACGATACTTCCTTGCATGCATAAGGGCATACATAGGCATTCATACGTGCATGCATACATTGCATAGGCCTACCTCTGTGCATGTAGGCATATGCATGTATGCATGCACACATAAATAAACGAAGTATCATTTTAGCAGTAGCACTCTGTGTGTGGTTATCTTGCATTCTAGGATTTCGTCCATTGATCTATATTTAGTTTCTATAGCAGAGATCAATGATCGGTGCTCAATGTTCTTCCAGACGATGCGTAGTTGATTCGCATACTTTTCCGAAGCAGATCCTCTTAATTTTAGTTATATTTTATGATGAATAATTTAAAATTTGGTGGTGTTTGTTCCTTTCAACAAATTTCTTAAATACGGTTTTTGGAAGAGATTTTTAACGTATATGCTGCAGGGACTATATTTCGTGTCGGAGCGATTCTTCTAGGCATGCCAGGTTCTTCAGTCTACTTGTTTAAAAGGACACAGCGATTGCATGTTTTCGTAATTGATTGGTAATCAAATTAGTGGCATTTTACTGATTAGGATCTTTTATTTCTTGATGAGTGTATCGCAAAATGATTGATCTGTCTGTCCACTGCGCATTTTTCTGTCGTCATAGGCGAATGAGTGGGTTGTTTCTACCGTCGCAACGAGTGCATGCAAATGACGATGTTACAATGACGATAATGACAAGCGAAGATGATAAGAACGATGACGATATGATGATGACGATAGAATGACGATAATCTTGATTGGAACGATACAGTTGTTATGTCGGTTATATATGCTACTGTAATTTGATCGTAAGCACGAGAGGACGTGAAGTCTATAGTGGTGATGATGATTATGATGACGACGACGATGATAATGATAGAACGTGGTGGTAGCAGTTGTGTGCTAGCAAAACTGGTAGTGTTTATAGATTATTATTTGCTAGTATTGTTGTTATTAAAAAGGTGAGCACAATGTAAATTGAAAGCATGGTGATGGTGAGGAGAGGATGAAGTCCTAGATGATGTCAAGTTAATGATATGGCAGGTTTTGACAGATGTCAAAATTTTCTTTCTAACAACAAGGTCCCAGACTATCTTAAATTGGTTTACAAGATGCTTAAAGCATTCAAGTTGATGAATTGCAGTAGTCACTGAAAATATATTGTTTTCATTGCCATCTGGATTTTTTCCTACCTAATCTCACTGACGATGAACATGGTGAAAGATTTAACTAAGTGTAACCAGAATGCAAAAGTATTCCAGGACAGATGCAATCATAGTATGCTGGCAGATCGTCATTGGACATTGATCAGAGACAGGGGCAGTGATCTTGTTTGACAGGTGGGGGGGGGGGTCATGGGACACTTTTGAACTGATCTGGGAAAAAAGAGATAAATAATTTTTTCGTGCTCACACGCGAAAAATTTGTTGACCTTTTTGGGGTTTCTTCAAAATGTGGGGGGACAAATGTATACTGTGTCCTCCCTACTGTTAAAGGTGGGGGTCTTGTCCCCCTCGACCCCACCGGGATCGCCGCCCATGATCATAGAAACTTCTGACATTGATTACAAATTCAAATCAAACTTAAAGCATTTTCTAACAGCACCAATGTATTCAGGGAAACTTCCATGAATAACAACATATTTTTTGGAAAAGCAAAAAGTTCTTTTAAATTTGTTGTCCATTGAATTCAGAGAAATATATGAAAATGGCAAGGAGTGCCGTTAGATGTTGGGCATTGTGTTTGCTTCCTCACATGAGATTAGGGCAAAAGGAGTTGGCTCTTTGTGCAAAACTTTATTATAGGTCAGTATCAGCAAATTTCGACACAATCATGGAACCGTTGAGATGATTGTTTAATGAGCATGGAAGATGAAGTCTACTTTACGATTTTGTTCCTTATTCATGTAAACATCACTGGAAGCAGAAGAGCATTTCGTTTCTAATATGTTTGATCGAAAGAAGTCGAGGTCACAAGGCCAGGAAGGTCACTGTTCTTACCTTGTTGGTGGCCGGATTAAAGGATGTGAGTTTCTGCTAAAACACTTCCTTTGAATAGTATAACAAATAACAAAAACTTATAATTCTGATAGTGCAAGTTAAAATAATAAATTTTGCTGACGTAGTGATTTTTCTGGATTTTTCTCATTTATGCATAAAGATAAAATGAAGATGGAATAAGTAAATGTAATAAATATTTCATGTTGATCATGTCTAATTGTAAAATCACTGTAATTAATAGCTTGTAGCCAGTGGAAATGCCCTGGTTTGAGTTGATAAAAGGATTGAAACGTTTATCATGAAGTAGTGACTACTATATAGCCCTGTATCTAATGTACCAGGCAGCAATCAGTGGCACATCAAAACCAGGTTGTAGTGAGGTCAATACCAAAGGGTCAGTTCACTGAAAAGTTTAATCCCAAAGACACGTGGTTTACTTTAAAGAGGGTTTTAAGTATGAGATGATTTTATGGTCATTTTCTGAAAACTGTTGCTTTTATTTATAGCAAATGACGTGTCGTATGAATTCACGAAGTTATCTCAGGCTGTTGAGACTAACATTCACAAGATTAGTGAAAATGGTAAGGATCTGGTTTACTTATTGGCTGAAAATGCAGTTAAAAGCTTTTCAGTGTAAATTCTAAGTAACTATATGAATTGTTGTCAATAACCAAATAAGAAAAAGCACAGCTTTATAAGTTCTATGCAGGCAGTATGGCATAGTTGATAGCAAGGTTCTAAAATATCAGTACATATAAGTAGGGTTCTTTTCCAAAACAATAATTTGGTTTCTGTGTTTGTTTAAGTTTTGCAAATGAATCGAGTGATCGATGAAATCAGTCAGTCTTCAGATGATCCGGAACAAAGAGACAAACTGTGAGTGGAAATCAGATTACTTAGAATCCTTAAATAACTGCTGTTCAATTTGATTTGAAAATCCGTCATTGTCCTTATTGAATTGGTAGTTTTGTATTGTATTGTATTGTATTGTATTGTATCTAGAAATTTATAAAGTGCCTCTCGCAGAATAACTATTCAGAGGCGCTCTCAGCACAGAAGCCCCGGGGAAACAGAAATGCCTTTAGGGAACGTGAGACCGATGAGGAAAAGCCAGTCACTAGTTTGGCCCTGAGCACAGGAGGAAGGTCATTCCAGATCGTGGGGCCCACTACAGCAAACGCCCGATGCTGGGCCAAGGCAGTTTTAGCCCTGGGAACAAAAAGATCAAGCCGATTTACAGAGCGCAATGAGCGAAAAGAAGATGCAGACAGCAGTTTTCGAAGATAGTTCGAGAGATATTTTGGGGCAGTAGGCTGCTGAGATGTAGAGACAAGGAAAAGGATGTTATATCGGATTCACGCAGCAATAGGGAGCAGTGCCGGCCTTAGGGACGTGCGAACCGTGCGGTCGCACGGGGCCCGCAACTTAGGGGGGCCCGAAAATGTCACAGAAAATTAACATGAACAAGAGACCCTAATAATAATAATATTATGGTTTCAATTAAATCTTCTCTTTTGTCAATAAAATAAAAGTCAACTTCCCCTATATCAAAGAATTCTCTTGTATAGTTAAATTTGACTTGTACTTGTTGACAATCTACTAAAACGAAATGGTTAGCAACGAAAAACAATCTGACTTGTGTCATGGGGGCCCGTACAGTATACTCTGCACGGGGCCCGAAATATCCTAAGGCCGGCACTGTAGGGAGCCAGTGAAGGACATCAAGCATGTAAGTAGAGATATGGGCAAACCGATGATCATCCTTTTTATATGATACTGGCAAGCACAACGAAGACACATTATTTGACTGTCCTGTTTTTGGGGTACTATGGGTCTTGTTTGCACTTTAGTCAAAGGTCTTAAGACCCTGAGACCAGGCTTTTAAAGGGTTCTGTTGAGCCATGCAACCAAGCATGTTTGTTACGTTACAGTAAATGTCTGGTAACGTGCATGTGATGGGAGTCGAGCCATCAGAATCACTTGATGTAGCATTTGCTACTGAAATATATTGAAAAATCTCAGTATCCGCATATTACTCAATCCTGTATAGATATTGACATAGCAGTAATAAATTGAGCTGTGTGTTGTTTTTAGAGGGAAGAATGGAAATTATTTCCATTTTAGTCTTTCAGACTATTTCCTGTTGGGATGCACCAAATGTATCATACTTAAGTTACAACTGTTTAGAGAAGTTAACCTTGTTTCAGCGCTCTTGAGAGGATCTTCAACGATTCTGTACAGGTGCATAAAAATGTATAATTGTTTTTAATTATTACTAATCAGTTACTTATGTCAAGCTAATTTATAAATTCTCCTCAAAAGCCTGTGTGGCTTGAAAACTAATACTGTAAGTCTTCAGTTGTTTGCAAAACGAACTGGCCGAAGGAAAGAGAGGGTTCCTCCAATCTGGGTTAGTGAAATTCCACATTTGAAGACCAACTTGTAAAAGGCTGGGTAACCACAAGTTTTGTATCCGTTAGTTGAGACAAACAGTTGGCCAAAGGAAACTGATCTTAAGTAACTTGTCCTAATGGAATTCAGTTTGAGTGGAATGCACAAGTCAACAAGGTAGCTCAGTGCTAGACCATGAAGGTCATTGTATATAAGGTCAGCAACTTTAGACTGTCTCAGAGCTGGAAAAAATAACTAGCGTAATTTTGAAGATAAACAATTCTGTAACTGGAGATCTTGGAGGAAGCCAAAGAACAAGTCAATCATCTGCATGCTCTTACGTACATACATACATGCATACATACATACATACATACATACATACATACATACATACATACATACATACATACATACATACATACATACATACATACATACATACATACATACATACATACAAGTACATACAGAATTACATGCATACATACATACATGCATACATACATACATACATACATACATACATACATACATACAAGTACATATAGAATTACATACATGTATGCATACATATTTACATATGCATTGCAGAGATGCAGCCAGTCTTCAAAGGAACATCCAAAATACATTTCGAGTCATTCATAAATGTTTCAGAAACAATCTTACGCTGAATAGCCATCTTTTTTCTCCTATTTCACTTTTCTTTAATTGGTTCCTGTCTTTCTTGTTTATTTTCTCTTCTTTTTTGTTGTCATCTTCCTTATCATGGTGTAGTTTGGTTGTGGCGATGTGTGTCTACTATGTAAGTAATTTTTCTGTGTTGTCTAGTCACAAGTTGCAACACTTTACAAATCAGTTGGCAAAGGACACGAGCAGTCTGCTGAAAGGCTTGGCAGATCTCCCACCTTCTTTGTCAAAGTCTGAACAGGTGAGTCCAGGTGATGTGCACATTAGGCAAGCTCTAGCATAAGTGACTTTGGGGCGGGGAGATGGTTGAATGGTAACACGCTGGAACTCGCGTCCTTCTGATAAGAAGGATGCGGGTTCGATACCCGGTAACCCCATTAGGTTGGCTCACCCTTTTATTTGCTAGAGGGCGACTGTAAAATTGAGTGGTAGGACAGATGGGCACCTTGCATGGCTGCCATATAATAATAATAATAATAATAATAAGATGATTTATATAGCGTCGTAGCACAGCTGAGGCTGAAGAAAAGGGCGCTGTACATGAGTTACAAAAGTCAATGACAGTCGTATGAAAGTTTAAAAAGATATGTCTGCAGGTGCGACTTGAATGACTCTAGAGATGGTGCATTCTTAACGTGGTCAGGAAGATTGTTCCACACAGTGGATCCAGCGACAGAGAAGGAACATTTGCCAAATTTCGTAGAAGACCGCGAGACTTGCAGTTGATTTTCTGATGACGATCGCAGCCGACATCTGTTCTGGTTGTCTGCCACACAAATGCAGAAATCAGAAATATACAGCTAAATTCGACTCGTGTAAAACTTCTATCATCTGTTACTACTATATTATGTAATGCGCTGCTGAGCACCAGTTGAGTGGCGCCATAGCAAGTACTGTGAGAAGGTGAAGATGAAGGTGAAGAAAAAAATGAAGGCAAAATGACTTAGAAATGTATGCATTTTTCTGAGCATTTATATAGTGCATTTATCAGAACCTCTCAGAAGTGTAGAAACATGACCAACAATCAGACCTTAGGAGGTGCAATGTAAGGTAGGTTGAAAATATTTTGTTGTGTATTTTTGTGGCATGTTAAATTTTTTCAGCGGGTAATTGTGCCAGAAAGCTGGTCAGATTTACTTGAAAGCATGTACATGCATAGGTGCGTTATTATGGAAGACTAGCAGGTTTTCATGGGCTTCAGAATATCTGAAGTGGAAATGGTTCATCAATACCATTTGTATTTGCCTGACTATTACTGATACAGTGAAATCCAATATGTTACTCAAGCTCTCATTTCAATGTTTTATGTATATCTGTTTTTAAGTGGTTTCTTATCTGGAATTTGCTATAATTATTAAAATGAGTGGCCATTGAGGCAGCTCTTTTGTGAGGTACTAGCCTATAATTATTACCTTAAGGTAATATCGTGTCTATGCTTTCGTCATTTTACACACTGGTGCGCAGGTTATTTTGTTCTTTTCTCATGACCTTGTGCACTGGGAGCGCCTCTGAACAGTTCACCGTACTAGAGGCGCTTTACAAATGCTTAATGCAATACAATACAGTAATAAAATAAATACAATAAATAAATACAGTACAATACATGCATACAAAGAGGTGTTCAGTATTTGATCTTCTGTTGCGGCTTTCCAGCTTATAAAAAAATGCAGCACATCAAATGTTATACCAAGTTGCCTTCTAATGTTAACATTAGATCTTTTTAATTTTTGTTTCAGCGTCACTGTAAACTGCACCGTGAGCGCCTCATGAATGAGTTCGCTTCAGCACTGAACAATTTCCAGCTGGCTCAGCGCAGGCAGAAGGACATGGAGCACGAAAGCATCTTCAAAGCACGAACCCATCTGGCAGTACGAGATATTATTATTCAAATTATGAATGCCTCTGCTTACATGTTGCTAAAAATTCTAGATGAACTGATTTGTACAAATGTTGGAGATTCATCAGCAGAATCAAAGTATGGTAGTCTTTGCTAGTGAATGCCTTCACGTGATTAAGCCATGACCTATCAAAGTTTTACTTCTTCAAGGTCTGTTTTGTTTGTTTTCAGGATCCGTTTATAGATGATGGAGAGGAAGGCCAGTTGGTTGTCCTCGACAGGTCAGTATAAGCTTCGGTTTTTATATTTTTACTTTAGCACTGACTCATCACTAACTGTCCCCCCAGGCTTCAACTGCCTTGATGACTGTGGTCTGCACTTTGCACTAAACTGATTTTGGATGAGCCATGATTGCTGTGCATACAGCCTTGTCAGATGGGGCAAGTTTATACTGATGCTTCGTGCAACTCTGGCACACAACAGAGTATGGCACATGCTGTCAGTGTTTGTCCATGAACTTGTTTTAATGGCCGCTGGCTTTTCATCTTACTGTTGATAATGCTTGCAACATGCACTAGAAGAAGAAGACTGTACAACCAAGACACTGTATCTGTCTGAGAGTCAGAATATAATTCATAAAGTAGCAATCACAGTTATGTCCAGTGGCTTTGTGTTGTGGGGCATACAATTTATTTGGCCCATGTTGCTGATAGACATTTGTATTGAGATGGGTTAAAAGTGGAAGCCAGGGTTGATTGTGGTATTTACACAGGTTATCAAGTGCTTGATTAAATAGCACTGTGCAATATTGGCCTATTGGTGTGATTGGCTACTGAAAATATACCTTTAGCTTCTGCTATATGAATTTTATTCAAGTAAGTGTCTCAGCATACTGATCTTCTGGCTGATGACCTGAGCACAGCTTGGCTGAGGTGTGCTATCGGTTGTACCCAGTGCTTTTTTCAGCCGGAAGGCACCAGAACGGCATTCCGGTACCTTTTTTCAGCTACTCAAAAATTATTTATTTTAATAATAAAAAGAATAATTAGTTATTTTAATTTAATTTCAGTGTTTTGAACTGTTTTCGGTGTTTATTGAAACCCCTTCCAACCCCAATCCCGTTTTTCTCGAGAATTTAGCCCTTCAATAATTGTTCAGTTTTGGAACCTATTGTTCCATTGCGGAACCTTTTTGTGTAGAAAAAAATTACTAGTTGTACTTATGTGTATATAAGCATCAGGATACTTAATAGAGTGCAGTTTAAGTGCCATAGTACTTCAGTTGATGCCTTTTCGTTCTTTTTTAATGCACTGTTGATTACATGTGATTGTTGTTTCCGTCTAGTCCACTGGATCAGAAGGTGCTTTTGGAAGAAGAGGGAGATGTAGAACTGCTGAAAGAATATGAACAGGCCATCAATCAGTTGGAGGTATCAAACTGTTCTGATTTTAATCAACACTTCTTGTTAGCTAGGAAAGCTTAAGTACAAGGAACATTACATGATTTCTTTTTATCTAAACTAAATGGATATCTTAAGTTTTTGCTTGCTGCTTGTAATATTTTGTATACTCAGAGAGTACTTCTCAAATTTTAAGCAGTATCCTTTAAAAGTGCAAAGCAGAATGCAAGGGCATGTACCGGGACCAGTTTGATTATTGTGCAAGATCTTATCAAGTTCAGAGATTCAGAGTAGACCAGTGTTGCTGAACATTAAGTTATCAGGAACTAGTCCTACCCAGTATTGAAAATCATTTCTAGCGGTCTATACGTAATTGCTCTATACATAGCTGTAGTTGCTCTTAGCACAAGGTTCTTGAGGCATATTCCAAGTGTTTACATGAGTGTATACAGCACCTATGTTAAACTTAGTCTCTCTAAGGTCCATGCATAATTACATTAGGTACTGTAAATAATTTATTAAGAATTATTGATGTTTTATATTTCTTAAGTAAATTATTTGAGTTTCCTGCTTTTTCAAATCATATTCATAATTCATGTTTTGATGAGGTTCCTAATTCTAGCATTTTGACAGATGCTGTAAATTTCAGTTTTTTAAGAAGTTCATCATGTTTATAATTTTTGTAGTCAGACATCATGGATGTCAATGAAATCTTCAAAGACTTGGGTCGAATGGTGCATGAACAGAGTGAGCTTATAGGTATGACTGTAAATTGAGCATGTGAATCAGATTAAAGAAGTTCCTGAAGCATTAATTTTCTTTGGTAATTATGTAATTGTTCCATGTGTGACACTTGTGACAGCACACTTACGGATAGTTGAAACCCTGGGTTTGCAGGATTTTTTAGAGCATTGGGTATATATATAATATATATATATATATATATATATAATAATTCCATATGTGACACTTGTGACACCACACTTAATGGATAGTTGAAACCCTGGGTTTGCAGGATTTTTTAGAGCATTAGGTTGCTAGTGATTCAATCATGTGGATACCAGAATGAGACTCACTTTGACTTTCTGGTAACAGTGTCATGTGCTGCTGGTCACTGCATGGAAGGTGTAAGTAGAGCCTGATAAATGTGGCTTATAGTGAAAACATAGCATTGATAATGTCACTGTTGGAGTAAGTTTTGAGGGACTTCGGTGATTGATTAAAATTTTTGTTTGATTATCTCAGCTTGTGAGGTCTGCAAATAATTTTTGAATTGATGACCAGTGGCCATGGAAGTAGTCTTTGTGCAGTTTGCTTTTGTATATGTATTAAAAATCAGTCAATTCTATTTATTTCTTATTTTATCTGTGGAGGTTTATGGATAGACTCTGTGACCTTTAAAGTGATGTGTTCTGTGCTTCTTAAGGAAAATCTGTTGTTTTGTGTATGTACTGCAGACAGTATAGAGGCTAACATCGAGGCTTCAGCTGTTGATGTTGCATATGCCACGGATCATTTGCAACAGGCGCACAGACATCAGGTAAGTTGTGATATGATTCTAAACTTTGATTGTCATATATAACAGGACTCAAATTCGGTCACTATCAAAGTATTCTAGATTCGTAGAATTCTTTTAGGAACAACCATCACCTGATGTTTTGTACATCATGGTAAAAGTGCATTAGAAGTTGTTAGATTAGGTTATTCAATTCTTCATCACACGGCTTTGTTCCAATATTATTCAAGTTGTGAGATCTGGAATTCTGATAGACACTGGTCCTGCTATTTAGGCTTTATTCTCCTGCCATTCATGTTGAGACTGGCAGGAGCAACTTTTCCATTTGGTTAGAAGGGTCTGGGTAAATGTCCAAGTACATAGATAAATAGATACAGGGAACATCGCTGAATTTGAATTTATCTCTGAATTGTGTTGCTGTTCCACTGCTATTTTCTGATGATGTGCGAGACAACCAGGTCATTTGTATCGTACCATATTTGGAGATTTGTATAGTGCCACTCACACCTGAGGCCACGCAGCAGCGCTCCCAGTGCGAGGGCTTCAAGAGAAGAAAAAGGTTGTAAGCACGAAAAGGGATGTAGGAAGAGATCCAGAAAGTAAGGTTACCCGTAGAGAGGAAGGAAGGGAATTCCACAGGGAGGGTCCTGTGTTGGCAAAAGATCTAGTTTGAGCTAGAGTGGTCCTGGCATGCGGAACAAAGAGGACATGCCGGTCGCGAGAGCATAGAGGTCGGTGAGACGCTGCAGAAAGAGGGGGCAGATGAGGTCCCTGAGATATTTGGAAGTAGTACCCAGTTTAGACTTGAGGACAAGAACAAGAACTTTAAATTGAATGCTGGCTAGGAGAGGGAGCCAGTGAAGTTGATTGACCATTAAAAAAGAGACATGGGAAAATTTAGGAAGACAAGCTATCAGTCTGGTGGCAGCATTGAAAACTGACTGCAGAGGAGACAGGCAGACCCTAGGAAGACCAATAAGAATTGAATTGCAATAGTCGATTCTAGAACAGACAAATGCATGAACTATATGGGTCGAGGTGGGTAGGGAAACAGATTTGCGAATAGTCGTGATGCGCCAAAGTTGAAAGTAGGAAGAGTGTGTGAAGTTTTTAACATGATCAGAAAAGGTGAGAGTGTGACACCTAGGTCACGCGCACACTGGACATTTATGTACGGATTTGTGTGCAGTTTTATGATGCAGTTGCATTTGCTAACTTCAGACCGTCATGGTGATAAGATTTATGCTCCTTTTTTGAATACAGATAATAATAATAATAAAAATAATAATAAAACTAATGACCTCCCTGTTGCACTCTGCCCGGTCCCTATGACTCACTCTACCTTGTTCCTGACAAACTTATAGACAACTACTGTCTTTAGCCGTATTTGACTGGTAGTGCTCCTGAGTAGATCATCTTGAAGGAGTGCTATATAAAAGCTCCTTAATAATAATAGTAATAAAACTAATAATATTAATAAAAAAATAATAAAACGTATAATAATAACAATATTTAATATAATAAAAATAAAATAGTTTTTTGTATTCTATAGATAACTTTTTAATTCCTGAGGGATTTTGAGGTACCTTGGGACAAAAATATAATAATTAAAAAAAAATAATGTTAAAGTGTTGGTTGTGTTTTTCAGTCTCGTTCACGACGACGAATATGCATGATGATCTTCGTATCGCTGGTGGTTGCTGCATTCCTGATTCTGATAATTCTTCTGGCAATAAAACAATAAAAGTTTTCTATGAAGATCTGTCTAAAGAAAGAGTTTTCACGATACATGGAAGATTCATTATAACTAGGGCTGTACCGAATAGGCGATTATCACTATTCAGCCGAATACGAATAATTGGACCAACTATTCAGCCGAATACGAATACGAATAGTGTACAAAATAAGTCTGCTGACAACAGTCAAAAATATGTTAATGTTCGCTCACTGTACACAAAGAATGAGACTACTGACACTGCGATACCACGGTCCAGGCAGTAGGCAATGCCTCGCTGCAACCACAACACATATTATGTTAATGAGAGAGTTACTTCAGTCCACTCGCTACAGCAGCCGCATATGCAGAAACAGATGTCACGTAACCACTATTCGTATTCGTTCCGACCACTACTATTCGGTCGAATATCAAATAGCTATTTGGCCCACTGTTCGGCCCCGAAGGGAATACGAAGCGAATGTTCGGTACAGCCCTAATTATAACACACTCGTTATAAAAGAAAGTCTGAAATAATGTGGTCTGGGACGTGGATCGCAAAATCGTTTCAGCCAAGGAAAATTGCCTCATTATTATACAACGTTGTTACAACAGAGTTCTTGAGTTGGCTCCCAGTGAAAGTGTTGTAATATGCTTCTGGTGCATCATATTCTTAACTTTTATAATGACCTCAAAAATACTGTGTTCTGTTGGACAAAGAAAAGGATCTCTGATTTTGTACAATGTTGGTTAGGATCTCGTTTAGAAAATTTTACTGCTGTATATTTATTGCATTTTAGTATTTTATTGTCTGCATTTAATTTTGCTATTGTCCATCGTAATTCATTTATTCTTACTTTTTTCAGTGAGACTGGACATTGCTTTTGTGATTCCTGTTTCAGTATTACCATACATCACTTTGCATTTAATGAAGCTTATGTATAAAGGGATCAGTCTTTTATCCAGATAAACTTGTTTATTAGGCCTATAGCTGGATACCAGTTTTCTACGAATGACAAAATGGTGTCGGTTTGAATAAGTAGAAACTTTCAGGTCTGTGATTACTATTACTGAAAGCACCTTCAGTTCTACGCGGTTAATCTGTATATGTAGCAGAAGTAACCTAACTGTTAGAGTCTTGAGAGAAGAGATAGCTGACTGAAGACTACTATAACTGACTGAAGACTACTATAACTGACTGAAGACTACTATAACTGACTGAAGATTACTAACAATTCGTGCCAAAATTATGGACCAAATTTGCAATATGATTGTAACAGCTGCTAATGCTTGTATTAATGTATTATATTATTACTTTCATCATTGCTAATGTACTATTTATTGTATGACATCAGATTATTAACATACAGATTATGTGTGAAATGTCCACAGGCCCGGCCTTAGGGTGTGTGAGGCCCAAGGCAGCAAGAGATGAGGTGACCCCCCAAAAAAATGGCATTGCGCAGTTGATTTCCTGCGAATACGGTATTGGCAATGCCATACGTATTAAAATATTGCAAAATCGAAATTAAATGGGTTAATGAACATAACATGCAAATCCGGCTCTTAATACTATAGCATTTACTATGAAAGCAGTGATTATGTTTTATTTAATTATTTTGAATATCTGTTCAATTTCATCACAGTAAAAACATAGCCAGCAGCACGGGGCCTTTGAAAGTGTGGGCCCAAGGCAGCTGCCTTGTTCGCCTTGCCGTAGGGCCGGGTCCAGTGTTTAATCTAGTCCCCCTCTTCTGGGGGGGGGGGAATTTTGGGGGAGACCAACGAGCATCCAAAGGGCGGTCACAAAAATTTGATGACCTTTTTTAGGAATTCATCTCAGAAAAGTTGAATTCGTCTCAATCTGATTACCTTTTTTTAGGAATTTGTCTTTTTTTCGGAATTTCATCTAACATATAACAGTCCATATAATATTTTCATTTCTCTCTGGCCTCTGGGGGAAACATAAATCCTGGGGAGGAAATTCCCCCCCGCCCCAAAGGTGTCTAGATTAAACACTGGTCGGGTCGGAATGTCCATCTGAGGTCTCAGGTTGAAACCAGGACTTTCAAGGGAGACATATGCCATGGCTTGGTTTCTGGTACTTGAATTGCTTAATGCAGTTAAGATTGCCTATATTTAGAGAATGAAGTTGTAAACAAATGTATCTGGATATCCTGTTGAGCACAGTATATGTAATGTAAGTTTATGTTCTCTTGCCAGTATAATTTGTGATAATTGAGAAATAACAGCATGCTAATTACGGGTGGCAGTTTAAAGATGGGCACTTTTCAGTAGCAGTTGTATATTACTATTACCATTTTAAATTATGTATGTTAGAATTGTTACTGCTGTATTGACTTATTACGTGGCAAATGTTTAGTACTGTTGCAATTTTGAATTGGTATTACGTTGTTTAGTATTCCAGTTTACACAGACGGTGGTGTCTCACAATTCTGCTGACTTAACACACAGAACTCGTTAAAACACTATGCATAGACAGGAAGTGTATTCTCGTTCTGTTGTATTGGGGTCGTCCATATACGATGTACGAAACAATACCTACTTTGGACGTCTACCTCGGCCCCCAGCCCAGTTCACATTGGACTTGGGTACCTTTGCTGATCTCTGCATTGCAGAGCCCCTGCTACGGGATGGATACTTTGATGCTGTCGTGTTGAGTAAAGGCATTCTAAATAGTATCGTAATGTGAATTGGTCTCTGATTTTAGTGACCCATTTATATAGTTGCCTTAAGTCTTGTGACCTTTTCTGGTTATAGACTGCAGTTTTAGTTGCCCAGTTTTATCGTGACTTTTTTCATGAGCACATTTAGTAGACAACCATCATCGCCCTGGCCAATTTTGGAGCCAACTCAAGGGCACACCCCCAGAAAAAAATGGGGCAAACACCTGATTGCCTCTCTAGATCTGTAGATCTGCTGTTGCTAAGCGCCTGTATGCCCTCTTCACGTGGGTGTGTATGTTGCTGAAGGTCAAAGATGAGCTTCTACCAATGATCTGTGTCTATGAGCAATGAATTGGCTGAGATCGACTCGATCAGAAAAGAGATCACGGTTGACTAGTGCTTGGAGAAAGATTAAGTTTAAAGCTATATCAAGAGCATTTCCGTGATGCAGGTCTATCCAAAAGTTGTGTAAAAAATTGATCTAAACGCGACCAGGTTTTGCGCTCAACAACCCAATATTGAGGTCTGGCTCAGGACCAATGTGTACATTCCTCCACAACAGTTTTGTAAATGACTCAAAACAAAGTGCACACATAAACTTATGTAATGTGCACACTCTGTTGCAAAAATACCCACTTCAGTGAAGTATCGGCTCAAAAAGTTGTACACAAAGTGGTCTACACAAAACATATAATGCTTATAATCAATTAACATAATCTGGCTACACAGGAGACCCAAAATGGGTCTACTACCCCGCTACAAGGGCCACACATAGTGGTCTACACTGTTTTTACAGAGTAGGCTACACAGGAGACCCACTTTTAAGCTTTTTCAGCATTTGCTGTTATATTTTATATATATATATATATATATATATATATATATATATATATATATATATATATATATATATATATATATATATATATATATATATATATATATATATATATATATATATATATATATATATATATAATAGTACAAATTTCTAAAGTGCCACTTGTAAGCTAAGCGCAGGGCACCAGCTTATTCACGACATATTATTCACGACATATCGGCATATGGCCCTTCTGCAAGAGTGCTTCCTGAAGTTCCATCTTTTGTCGAATCTGCACCACAAATAGGTAATAGGCCTGGCACTAAGTCAGTCAACCGCGTCCAGGGCGTTTATATTGATCAACGGCAGCCAGAAATTATGCATGCCGACGACTGTCTTTGTCCTATTCTCTCTGTGTGATCGACGACCCCTCTCTGATCGGGCGTGGTTGTACTCTCTTCTCTCCTTCCATCTTTCTCTCTCTGTGTATCTCTGCCTGTCCTTCCCCTCGCTCCACTCCGACTCTTTTCTCTATGTCTATCTATCTTCTTTGTGAGTATAAATTATGATGAATAGGCCCACAGGCGTAATTTACGGGGGTACGAGGGTACCCATAACCGCCACATTTTGGACTGGAGGGTACCGTATCCCCCCACTTTTCATACCAATTGTTTTTGTCTGTTATTATTTTATCTGAGGAAACCCTCAAGATTAAAAACAATTAGGCCTACTGAGCATTATCATCAGTGTGATCACCATTATCATCACTCTCATTGTTATTATTTTTTTACTAAAAGAGGTGGCAATATATTATTTCCTGTGAAATCACAATGCAATTATTACAAGACTAGAGTATTTGCCCGTCATATTATGACGTCATATTATAGGCCTATATGCATCGTTGGTTAAAATGCTCTAATCGCCGTCGTCAAGACGGCAGTACTGACGTCACAAACAAATAGAACAGAAACCATTTGTGACGTAGCGTTTATCGTCGGACGGACACTATATGGATATTATATGTATAGATGTTACAAGATGTTGCTACGGATATACACACTATGAAATCACAATTATTACAAGAGATTGCTATGACAATATATATTCTGTATGAAATCATAGTGCAGTTATTACAAGAGGCTGCTACTGCAATACATCCTCTGTGAAAATGGCATCACAATGCAATTATTCCCAGAAGTTAAAAGAAGTTGCTACGGCAACATGCTCTCTATGAAATCACAATGCAATTATTGGGTGCCATGACAATTCGGCGCCGGTCAAATCGGCGTCAGTCAATTCGGCGCCGGTCAATTCGGCGCCGGTCAATTCGGCGCGTTTTGTTAACGCTTCTATTTCTACCGACATTTCGTCTATTATGATTTTCCTTGATCCCGCTTCCAGTTTAAGTTATATTTTAATCGTTGATCCCGCTTCTAGTTTAGTCTATATTTTGATCGTTCATCCCGCTTCTAGTTTTAGTTATTTCAATCTTTCATCCAGGTTCGACTGTTAGTTATATTTTAATCGTTCATCCCGCTTCCGGGTTAGTTTATATTTTGATCATTCATCATGCTTCTAGTTTTAGTTATATTTCAATCTTTCATCCAGGTTCTACTGTTAGTTATATTTTAATCGCTAATCCCGCTTCTAGTTTAAGTTATAGTTTAATCGTTGATCCCACTTCTAGTTTAGTTTATATTTCAATCTTTCATCCAGGTTCTACTATTAGCTATAATTTAATCTAATTGCTAATTGGAAGACGGTAACAGGTGTGACATGGTTTGAAGTTTATAATTTCAACATCTGCGCCTTTTGTTGAAAGATTGAAATCTAACTAAAACTAAATGTCGGTTGAAACAGAAGCGTTAACAAAAGGTGCCGAATTGACCGGCGCCGAATTGACCATGCGCCGAATTGACCGGCGCCAAATTGACCGCGCCCAATTGACTGGCGCCGAATTGACCGGCACCGAATTGACCGACGCCGAATTGACGGCGCCGAATTGACCGGTCACCAATTATTGCATGATGTTGCTATAGAAATATGTTCTGTTCTCAGCCATCCTCGAAGCGAGTGATCCGCCGCGTCATGCACGATCTTCCTCCATTGTTGTCTGTTCTCAACCTTCTTTATTAGTTGCTCAAATGAGAGTTCAGTACCATGTTCTCATGTTATCCATCCAATTCATTTTTGGTCTTCCACGGAGACGAGAGCCTGGCATTGTGCCCTGGACGATCTCCAAACATCTCTGTTCTTTCCTCATGATGTGCCGTAGTATGCCAGTTTCATTTCCTTCACAGATTTGAGATTTCTCTCTACACCAGCAGTTTCGAGTGTCCATTCGTTTGTCTTTTTAGCCGTCCATGGTAGGCCTACTCGTGGGACAAGTGTCAGACACTTCACCTCGAAGGCATTTATTCTTGTTTCCATGCAGTCTTCCTCAAAGTCCAGCTCTCACATCCATACGTATACACAACTGGACATACCAATGCCTTCAAGAGCCGTAACTTTGTGGTCATTGCTATACCATGATTTTGCCAAATCTTCCAGTTGCAACGTTGTAACCCTTTGCCAGACGCGATCGGATCTCCTTTTCACAGTCACCATTCTCAGTAATTAATGGAAATATGTCATGTCATGTCAAACACCGACGTCGCTGCGCGACGGTTGGTCACATGCATGGACTAGGGTTCTCCACTGACGCCTGTTGCGTGCAGCTGCGAGAAGATAAGATCCAGAAAGATGGGACCAGGAAAGAATGTTGTCTATCCAGTTAATTCGTGGTCTTCCACGGCGTCGATACCCTTCAACGTGACCCAGCATGATGGCATTTTCTAAGGAATCCTGAGGGAGCCTGATAATATGACCGAAATAGGAGAGTTTGCGAGCCTTGATGGAACCCAAGAGTTCGGGGGAAGTTCTAGCAAGCCGATAAACTTGCTCTGTAGTAAGCTTGAGCGTCCAGGAGATATGCAAAAGCTTTCGAATGCATTTATTCTCAAAAATTTGAATTTGCTCTTCTTCCGCTTTTTTAGCGTCCATGATTCGCAACCATAGGTTGCGACTGACCACACTAGGGATTTCATCAAGCGGAGCTTGGTTTGGGTGCTGATGGATTTGTTTTTCCAGACCTTCGTGAGTCTCACCATGACTGCCATACCCATGGCCAGCCTGGACTTAATATCGCCTGAACACTTTGCGTCGCTTGAAATTTTGGTACCCAGATATGTAAAATGGAAATATAGCTTGTAAGAAATCACAACGCAATTATTACAAGAGGTTGCTAAGGCAGTAATATTTATATCCTCTATGAAATCATAATGCAATTATTCCCAGAAGTTAGACAATCGTTGCTAAGGCAACAGTTCTCTATGAAATTATAATGCAATTATTACAAGACTAGCTGTAACCTGTGAAAAATCACGGTATATAAAACAACTAGCTGTAACCCGTGAAAAATCACGGTATATAAAAAACAATTATTATTGCAGTGATAACAATAACGTAATATTATAGGCCTATAGCCGTCGTCAAGACAACCGTCGCCAAGGCGGCAGTTTAGTGACGTCACAATAGTGTTTGTTACGGGACGGACAGACGGACGTACATCGGTTATTATGTTGTTTAATTATTGTAGTGATAACAATTAATCTTACTTTTAAAATCTATGGTTTGAAGCACATTTTACTTTTCAACATTACTGCTTATAAAGTTAATTTACGTTCCGTGATCTGTCACGGGTTAAATTTGAACTAAGTTTCTAAACTAAATTTACATAGGGCCTACCGTGATTTTTCACGGGTTACAGCTAGTTATTATTAAACACTCAAACCAAACAATTAAACAACTGGTAACCGTAGCAGCCAAATCAATTTCCCTCACTTTATCACTTGGCTTCGAACCGGCCTGAATGAGCATGAAGAAGGATTATAACCTTCCCCATTCCTCCTTCACTGGCTGTGGTCAGCCCTCCGTCCGTGTCAAGCATGGAGGGAGTGGCGCATGATGCGTCCGTGTAAATGATGCGACCTTGGGTTGGCCATAATAAGCCCGTACTGTCGTCTTAAGAACTTCCCTTGATATGGTGGGGAGACCGCATGAGTGCGTGAAGGGATGGACCCGTGCAGCCAGCCAGTGAGAGAGAGGGGATCAACCGTGTAGGCCAGGTTTCGCCTGGCAGGCCTGGCTGTGCCATGGATATGGAGGGGGCCGGCTTTGCCGGCATTAGCCGATACACCAAATCACACAACAGTTACAGATAGACCGACGTAACAACGGTTATTATATTGTGTGATGTTTCTACAGAAATATAGCTTGTATGAAATCACAGTGCAATTGTTACAAGATGTTGCTAAGGCAATAGGGCCTATATCTATAAAATCACAATGCAATTAGTCACAGAGGTTAGACAATCGTTGCTACGGCAACACGTTCTCTATGAAATCACAATGAAATTATTACAAGAGGTTGCTACGGAAACACAATGCTGTGTGAAATCACAATGCAACACGTCCTCTATGGAGTCTATGAAATCACAATGCAATATTATTCCTAGCGGTAGCAAGCAATATCCTCTGAAGTCACAATGCAATTATTCCTAACGGTGGCAATATTCTCCGTAAAACCACAATGCAATTATTTATTCCTAGCAGTAGCAATTGTATTGTATTGTATTTTTAGTTCGGTAACCAAACAGTGCAAGGATCAGTGACGGCGATCTTGTTTGACAGGTGGGGGGGACGCTTTAGAACTGATCTGGTCAAAAGAGAGTTTTGAACTGATCTGGTAAAAAATTGGTAAAAAAAACTGTTGACTTTTTTTCGTGTTTCTTCAAAATTTGGGGGTCCGATGTATGGTGTGTCCCCCACTCCTAAAGGTGGGGGTCTTGTCCCCCTCGGCCCCCCGGGATCGCCGCCCATGGCAAGGATAAACAAAACATATAATGTTTATAATCAATTAACATAATCTGGCTACACAGGAGACCTAAAAGGGATCTACGACCCCGCTACCAGGGCCACCTGGGTTGTAGGCTAATAGGGCCTACAATGTGATGAAAAGCAGCCAATCTAACACCATTAGACATGCAATGATAACATTATACTTTACTAAAGACCCGAAAGCACATCATGAGACTATAGACTAACTGTGTATATACGCTCATTGTATTTCAGTTGATTAGACTGTGGGGGTGTTATATGTGTCCCTCGAGCATGGAATAAAGTCCCAACCGTAGCTTTTGCTTAAACGATCGTCGGTTGGATGATTGCTGATTATTGGTGAATTATTGTCGCTATCATCATCATCATCATCATCATCATCATCATCATCATCATCATCATCATCATCATCATCATCATCATCATCACCACCATCACCATCACCATCACCATCACCATCATCATCACCATCATCATCATCATCATCATCATCATCATCATCATCATCATCATCATCATCATCATCATCATCATCATCATCATCATCATCATCATCATCATCATCATCATCATCATCATCATCATCATGGTTATCACGCCTATAATTATTATTATGCCTGTAATACAAACGATGGCATTATAATTATTATTTAACAGCCGCGAAGCTGAAGCAATGCGAAATTTAGTAACCCCCACTTTCTAGACCAAAGTTACGCCCCTAAATAGGCCACACTCATTCCCAGTTACATTCCCGGTGGAATCCAGCTTTCCATTCATATCCACTCTTGCCAAACGCTCCCTACCTCTTGCCCATCAAATACAAATCGCGCCAGCTAGTGAAATTCGTAGCATCAACTGCACATTCTGCAGATGAATTTAACATGAGTTCAAATACAAGACGATTGTAATTCATGCTAAAACGAACGGTAAGTCATTTCAGTTGAGTGGAACACTGAGCAGACAAAAACTAAGTTTGAGCAGAAATCAGTTAGAGATATGGCTGGTCGATTTGCTATACTATACAACTTACAAGCAGGATATGACGAGATCCAAGAGGAAACAATATTACAATCAGATAACGTGCAGACTCTAAAAAAGGCGTGTTAGGCATTGCCTCTAAGAATAATCTTACTTCTGAATATTCGGTTCTTTCAAATTGGTAATTCCAGTATGTAGGCCTACATGTATAGTCTGTCGATAGTTCGGCCTATAATCGAAATTCCCGTCAATAGCATAGGTTATTCTCGAACTTTGAATATTCATTTATAAGAAGACCTATAGGCATTTTTTAATATTCAATAATAATTGTAACACTCCGTCATGTTTTAATGGATAGGTTGCTCAGGTGTATATATAGGTCTACTCTACGTCTATATATGACCTACCGTATACAAATGTTACATAAACAATATGTTTATTCGTTTTAAAAATATCAGGCTGTTCGGTTCTTTTGATGTTTAATTTAAACGGCGAAAAGCCCAGGCTGGCTTCCACGCAATCATTCTTCTGTCGATCGTTTTTCGGCCGCCAGTGCTGCAGAGAGTGGCTATGGTCCGCTCTATGGGCGTGGTTTATCCCTGCCTCCCTCGTTCCCCTTTCCGGACATCTGCTCTTCTGACTGGATGGATGCCGTAGTTAGGTTTGTGTAAGGACGGAAGACGGAATCCTGTTCCACCTTCTCCTGAGGTAAATTCACCCGACTTTGGTAGACGTGTAAAAATAAAGTACACATTACTGAGAAATTATTCACTGGCGGATTCAAGACTTGAGAAAGACTGTGAAGTAATTTAACAGTGTTTATGGTCTTGAATGGTGGAAATTCCTGATGACCTTGTTGGGTCATCGAGACATTAATTAGTGGTTTAATGGTGAAGGGTGTATCTCCAACTTTTAGCCCAAAACAAAGTCCTTGAGTTACAATTGATGTTAGTAAAATATAAGAATAACAATAACGATGACGATGTTATTGATGATGATGACTGAAAACGCCGACGAAGCTGATGATAACAATGATGTTGTTGAGGATAATGATGGCAAAGACAGCGATGTGGAGAAACGGAAGAGAATAGGGTGATGACTATGATGTAGGCCCATACATGAATGTATGTGTACTCGTTAATCATGATTATGATTAGGAGGACGAGGAGAGGAAGATGATAAGAAAAAGATCTAATCTAATCAAATCTAATTATCTAATCTGATCTAATGACTTATATAGCGCCGTTTTATGATGTTTCAGTCGATGGTCGCTTAGAATGAAATTGCAGTTAAAACAAGAGTTTCGATTGAAGAGGTGGACGACAACGAGGATGATGATGATGATGATGATGATGATGATGATGATGATAAGGTGATGACATAATTACGACGACGATGATGATGGTAAATAGTCTGCGTTGTTCTGACCAGCAAGTGGCACAGCAGCGATTGAGGAGTGGCTGTCCTTCGCAGATATGACTGTCCTTCCGATAGCAGAAATAGATGACCACTGCTGTGATGATCAATCCGAAGATCACACTCCAAATGATGACTTGTTGCATCCTGCCTCAGCAGCCAAAACACACACAAAGCACCAAGTAAGATGTACTACAGTGCTGGTCGAAACAATTGTGGTCTGGCCTCCAGAAAACATCGAACAATCTATGACTGTAATTGTAATCTGACATGTATTACTAGATAAACGATCACTATAGGCAGTCCTTGAATTTGTCGCAAGGCTGTTTCACTATACTTTGACAATGTTGAATGTGGAATTGTGGATGCTGCCATGGATTGGACTGAAACTTGCAAGCCTATAAGTTTTAAGTGCGGCAAAATTCACTTCCATCTCATCTCGTATCTTTCGATAATCAGGCCTTAGAAGGGAAGCTCCAAGTTCAGTTTAATTTAATAGTTTTAAGTACAGGTGACTGAGCGATGAGGAAAAAACATATTTCCCAAGTTCGAATAAAAACCCCAAGACCCAAGATCCTGTGAAAAAAAAACCCAAAGAGTGGTAACGCTGGTTCAGCCTGGTTACCCAATTAAGCATAAATGTTTGCTCACGACAGGACACTATATGCATCTGACTTTCAAATTCAGGACTTGTGGCCTACGCCGGGCTAGTAATGTAGGGCCTGCAACGGAACATGCTTCTGAACCTGATAGAGCCCACGAAATTTGCCCGGCAAAGGCTGGATGTGCCTAGCCCGTGCGAGGCCTCCGCAGCACGTATCTGGAAGGCCCTGTGGTAAAATTAATATCGGCTAAGGGGAGGACCCAGTGGGACGTGGATGTCTGGATGAGCCGATAAATGTGAAAAGCCACAAGACGAGACAGAACAAGACTAGAGGATAAGACGAATTAAGACACGATCCATGCTGTAGCTCACAACGTTTGTGACGATCGCTTCTGGCAACAGGTGAATTGGTTGTCCTGCGTGCAGCACTCCGTTAGCAACGTGTCGTTGCAGTAGTAGACGTTGACCGGATACTCGGGAACCGATGCGTCCCTCAGGCATTTAGTCGATCCTTAAACAATTCAGTTTAATATTAAGCTCAGCATAAATATAACACGATGTAGTGAGGCAATGCGGCCCCAAAGTACGTGTTGGCACCAGGAGTGCCATGGATCTTAAAACCCAATCGAATCCAAGCTATATGGGTTTAAGTATGGGCGTATTTAGGGGAGGTTTATGGGTTCAATTCCCTCTCCAATAAGCTACAAAAACAAAAATACAAAAACACTTAACTTTTCAAAACTGACTCCGTACTCTGCGACCATGTCCAATGGACCCCCGCTCCCCGAAATTGGAAACCCTCTCCGAAATTGTTTCCTTGCAACGCGTCTGGGTTTAAGGTTTTACATGGATAGTCACATCTGTGGTCAGCTATTCCTCTATTATAAAAGGACGTCTGCTTCGATTGGACGAAAGTCTTTTTAGCCCAATAAATTTAAATTCCATTGCACAAATTATTGTCATAACCTTAAGGAACCAGAGGCCTCGTTGCGTGGTTTTAATTGGTGGGAGTCATTTCTGCTCTTTTATATATGTAGCATGAAGTAGAGCCTACCTAGGTTTTTTAGATGGGAGGCTAAAAATGTCATAAACTTGAGGGGTCAGGGCACGATTATTTTGCAATCAATAATCTATCTACACGGTGATTCAATGAAAAGTAAGCCAAACTTTATAAGCAAATATTAAAACTTGAACTATATTTTATTAATAATATTTTCAAAATAAAAATAGGCACATACTTACTTTTTTATTTTAATGACTTCCGGTTTTTATTTCCTACTAAAAAAAGACAGGTTACTGCAAACAGACTGTTGCGTACGCGTACCCATTTCAGCAAGTCTGTTATGGTGTCCGTTTTGGTTTCGACGCTTGGTCGTTCCCATTTTGTCTTCATTGATCCGGGAGTAAAAATTAACGTAGCCTATTATTGCGACGTTCTGCTGGCCCAACATCTTCTACCTGTTATCAGAAATCTAGCCCCAGAAGGCTGTTTTGTTTTTCAACAGGACAGTGCCCCAGCCCACAGAGCCAGAGAAACTATCGAAATGCTAACAAGAGAGACACCAGACTTCATTTCTCCAACAGTATGGCCTCCGAACAGTCCAGGTCTAAATCCTGTCGATTATAAAGTGTGGAGCGTTATGCAAGAGCGAGTCTACCAGACAGCAATCCATGATGTCAACGATCTGAAGCAACGCTTGTTGGAAATGTGGGATGGTCTGGATCAGAGGATAATTGACGATGCTGTTGCCCAATAGCGCTAGCGCCTCAAGGCTTGCGTGCAAGCAGAAGGTGGACCATAGGCGTAATTTGTGGGGTACCCGTGCCCCCCCCCCCACTTTTTGGACTGGTGGTTACCGTACCCCCCACTTTTTGAACTATGCCAATCAATATTTTATTAATGTGCCTTCTCAGAGATCGCAGTCTCCACCTTGCTTCGTGTATGTAAGAAATTGGTACCCCCACGTTTTAGACCAAAGTTACACCCATGAGGAGGACATTTTGAACATCTTCTTTAATTAAAAAAATAAACCATACTACTGAGAGTTTCTTCACAAAAATATTAAATACTGCTTTCAAGTTAGAAGTACTTATATGAAAAAAAAGTTTGGCTTACTTTTTATTGAATCACGGTGTATAATGAACTTATAATTTTTTATAGCGCCCCTTCAAGAAATCTACTCAGTGGCGTTCCCGATCCAGGCCCGGTCAAAAAGAAAGGTCTTAAAAAGGCCATAGAAAGTACCTGAGAGGTCCCTAGAGAGGAAGCGAAGCGAGAGAGGGAGGTCATTCCAGACGGTAGGACCCGCAACGGAGAATGCCCTACGACGCCCTATAATGATCATGGAGAAAAACAAAAAAAATTATACCATACATGAGCATTTTTATAATGATGCCAACGGGTTTGAGCACTCGGAAATGCAACAATTTTACCGAAATTGTTGTCAAAATTTCTGATGAGTGTAGGACTCATTTTTTCGTAACACTTTCATTGCACAACTGAACGTCACGAGTGGCTTTTACGACTTTTACCATTCTCTTGTATAAAAAGTATAGGTGAGAGGCAAAGATGTGGAGACTTTAGAACTAGAGACGATTCATTAGCATAACTTGAGACGTTAGAAAGATGCCGCCTCAGAGTTCTTATTTCCTCTAGAATAGTAGTTTTCCACTCCTCGCTGAAATTAAATTGCCCGTCGCGATATGTTACACCTGGACTTACAGCGAAAAAATATGTGAACGTGTAGACATAAACTAAATAGACACACAGCCTGTGTACATTGGCTGCCATGGCTTTGAAATGCAGGACAGCTATTGAAGTCGGTGCATATCTCGAAACGTACGTTTTCCAGACGATCCATCAGCAAAAGTCTAGCAACAGTTCTGTTGAAGCTTTCTTGAAAGGAAATTTGTCAATAAATGTCACAGTAGCAAACTGTGGAATTGATCGGCCTGAGAAGTGACAGCTCCGACAGACAGTAAGGGGCCTATAGCTTGACACTACGTTTTGTATTGTATTGTATTGTATTGTATTGCATTCGGGTATTTATAAAGGGCTTCTAGCGGGAAAGCCATTCAGAAGCGCTCTCAGTGTGAGAGACCCCGAGAGAAAAAGCATGTTTCTGTGCCATAGAAAATTATTAGGTATATATTAAGATCGAATAGGAAGAGAACAGTTACCGAGATAAATCATACGCCATACGTGTGGGCGCTGATTTACAGACATCGGCAGGCCGGTGTCGCGTGACAGACTATCCGTCTTAAAACTATCCGGGGGATGAATAAATTTATCCCCCCGGATGGAATCTACCGGTATATAGTATCCGGGGGATAAACCATTTCTATCCCCCATCGTGTAAAATCATCCCCGGGGGATAAAAATTCAGAGGTATAAGGTATTATTGAAATTGCGTATAATTGACAATTCTGTAATCAAAATCCAAAAGCAAGTGACTCTAATTGTTCTAAGCAATGTTCAGAGCAAATCAAACCGAAGTTACAGTAGGAAAGATAACCAAACGCGGAAGTGGCTTTCTAATTAATTCCCCTTCTCTTAAGAGGGATTTAGGGAAAGACAGCATTACCTTGTCGTTAAAGCATTTCTAAAGACATTTTCGCATTTCTGAAGGCTCACCGAAGTCAACATTTAACGTGGCAGAACCGAAATCAATCTCAAATGGACAGGCAGCTGCGTACAGCCTACACGAAGAGAAGTCCGTTTGCTGCTGGCAGAGAAGGACTTTAACCTATAGGTTCCCCGATATGGTTAGGTGCCTTGTACAGAGCTGACGCAATTGTCGGCCGAGATTTGCCGATAAACGAATCGACCGATATCAAGCGGGAGCTATACCAATTCACCTAATTAGCACCTTAGTCCCTTTCACGACACTGTCGTTGGTGATTGCTGATATTTGTCATCCTTGTTTTAGACACACCCATCGCAACAAGCCCTTCACGCAACCAATTTATGGGAATTGACATTGTTTAATTTGCGTGAGATTACAACACCACAAGGAACACAAGAGTTATTGAAGTTGGTTTATTGCCTTAAATGGCTTCACTGGCTTTGCTGGTGTAGCTATTGATACGAATCGACTGATATCAAGTGCTATAGCTACCAAGTCACCTAATTAGCACCTTACACTCCTTAGTCCCTTTTCATGACACTGTCGGTTGTGACTGCTGATATTTTGTCTTCCTCGATTTGCTGGTGTACCGATTGATATGAATCGACCAATATCAATGTCACAATTTGCCTAAGAGTAAATAGAGTAGACCTGTAGAGTAGAGAAAGAGAGTAATGAGAAGATCATTGACTTCACTGAATGCTTTTCCCACGCATGCCCACAATAAGTAGCATATGGATTTGCCTATGACCACAACTGATGTAGTTCTAAACTGACTTAAATCGCACAATTTGTAATTATGTTGCAGGGAGTAAGTTTGTACGACTCATGGGGGATACTTTTGCACGAGGGGGGATAGTCCCTCCCGTTCACATTCATCCGGCCGGATACTTCATTCTGCTAAGGGGATATACTTGTATGGGGGATACTCTATTTCGTGACACCGGCAGTGTAGGCCTATAGCTTGAACAAAGGAAGAAGCTCATATGAAGAAGGGGTCGGATTAGCTCATACAGGCGTGACACACAACACTGAACTTATTGAAACAATTGCTACACGTCCGTCTGAAAACGAATCGTCAAAGGTTAAAAATCCTCCTTGTCACTCGACTGATAATAGGCCTACCTATGAATGGTTCCCATGGCAGTTACAGCTTCCACTATTGAAGATTGGCTCGAAAAGGGATCAGAAACCTGCAGAAACATGTCCGAGTCCAATGATTGATTACCCAACGTCAAAACACGACATTATAAAGCAGCGTCAACTTTGAGCAAGGGAAAAAATCGCCAGCTCAATAATAAACTGTTTTATTCTTGGCCAGCGAATGGTGAGCGTCAACTAAGAAAATGGTTGCTTTACTAGGTTCCGAAATGCCTGCTTCCAATGTCTGCTTATGAGTAGTAAAAAAAAGGATCGATTTTCACTGCCTGTATTGAGAGTGATAAGCCCCCTATATGTTAAAAATGGATTTTATTTGATGAACGTTATTGCAGTTGGCAGCTGCCGCAAGTGTTTCTGAGCTGTTAACAATGAACAGTGTTTAATCTGTCCCCCTCTTCTTAAGTTCTGAGGGGGAAACAAGGTTTGTCGGGGGGGGGGACCAACAAGGGTGACCTTTTTTCGAAATTTCGTCCTCCGAGTTCCAACGTCCAAACTTTTTTGGGGAATTTCATCTTTAAAAAGTTGATGACCCTTTTTTAGTAATTCATCCCACTTTCAGGACTTTTTCCGAAACTTAAAACTTTGACGACCTTTTTAGGAATTCATCTCTCAAAAACTTTTATATATCTTATTCTCTTATTTTATTCTTCTGTTACTCGTTTACTCGATCGTCTCTGGGGGGGGGAGCGCAACATGTAGACATGTACCCTGGGGGATTTCCCCCAAAACAGGTGTCTAGATTAAAATATTGCTGGCCTCTGGGGGAACGTAAATCCTGGGGGGATTCCCCCCTCCCCAAAGGTGTCTAGATAAAACACTGAACAATGAAGAGAACAGTTTCGAATTTTGATAATAAGTTTACGCTAAATGTATGTTGGCAATTGTCAGCTCTATTAAACCGACCAACTGAGTCAAACACAAGTTATGACTGATTTAATACTACCACGTACGATCTTTATATACAGGATACATACACAGGCATGCACATACAGCTCTTTTGATTGGCTAAAGCCGTATGCTCTATACTAATTATACATTGTCCTATCCTAGCAAAGTCTTTATATAGATATATACTGTCATTATACTATACAAGCATATACATAATTACATATAAACCACGCCTACCCACTCTAGAGCCTAACAAAACACCTACCCACAATTAATGCGTATGACAGCAATATACTGTGACAAACATTTGAAACAACCTTAGATATAGTCCCAAATTGCAGTGAATTGTCTAATTTGAGCAACACAGCATTGCTTTACTACAAGACCGTCGTGATTGTTGTGTCTTTTTACGGCGTCACCATCATCCATTAGTGTGGGAATTGTAGAAAAAGGACTGGGATTGGTGGGCTTGAAAAGTTTATCCGTATTTTGCAAACTGATGTCAACGAAATTTGAAAGCAGCTGATTTCAACGCTAGCAGTTTTGCAAGTCAGACTCGAATCAAAATCAATTCCTATGTTGAGAAAATTCAAACATGCATAGCCTACATGACACACCATTTCCTCTCTTTGTCAGAAACTCAGAGTCAAATAATGCTTAATCACCCTAGAACAACTGGGGGTTTTGAAACGACCCCTGGGGTATGCAACGAAGACTTAAATGGGGGTTCTAAGAAAGACTATTGGGTTGAACCCAAACCCCTCGACAATTTCCACCCTGCATTCCATGCTCACTACAATAAGAGGCCCCCGTGTATAATTAGCATAGGGCCCATACCCCTAAGCCGCCGCCGTTAGCCGCCGAGCCGAAAAACTTTCTGCAAGCCGATAAACCGCCGGACATTTTGCGGCTTAGCCGAAAAACCGCCGAGAGTTATTTCACGGCTAGCCGCCGGAAAAAAGTTCGGCTAGAACACGCGCACAGTTGTGATTATAAAGTTTCCACGCTGGCTTGCTAGTTTGTGCTTAGTGTTCAATGAGCGGTAAGTGCTGACGTCAGTCACAATCATGGCCATCTCATCGTCTATTGTAAGGGCCCTGTCCAGGCTGTCCTATGTTGCATATATATTCCGAGTTCTACTTCCGGTTTTATATTCAAAGTTAAATATTTCTAATAATCTCTCATGCGGGTTAGTGCAGAGTGCACACTCTTACTACTCTGCTGAAAAGCGGCTGCAGTCTATTACCAGAATGTTCACTTTTTTGTTTCTGTGTATCTGTTTCTTTTTTCTCTCGCTATGCGGCTAGGCCTACACCTATTAATGCATGTCTGGTAGCCCTACTATTTTGTGGTTCTAACTTCCAATCAGTATTACATGCTCGTAAATCGTAATTGAATGTGAACTCGATGCAATTTACGTATGTGACCTGAAAACATGAGATGTCCGTTTGTTTCTTAACATAATTATTTGAATTTATTTCTAAAATTATTTTCAGACTGAGTGAATATTGTCCACCTTTCAATTTAAAAGTAGTCCATAGTGTATATTGTTTTGCCGTGTCAATGATTGATGCACTTATAGTCGAAAAAGGTAGTTTACGCGCCTAAATAGCGTAAACTACCTTTTTCGGCTAGCCGTAAAAATTTACGGCTAGCCGAAAAAGATAGTTTACGCTCTTTTACGGCTAGCCGAAAAACCAGCCGTAAATTTGCTCAAGCCAGCCGTTAACCAGAAAAATTACGGCTTAGGGGTATAATAGGGCCTCCAAGTGATTAATCCGGCCCTGATATGAAGAGCATATATTATCGACTACGCAATCGCAAGAAATCTACACAATCTGTGTCTACGAATGGCTTTGTTCGATCAAGGGAGACTTTATTAGGTTCCGGACAAATATCAACAAGTGAGAGACAAACACCAGCGGAGAACTGTCGAGGAGAAACACAACGTGTACCGACATCTGGTGACGAAAACCGGTTCAAAAACTAACAACACGTCATCAACACAGGCAGACAAAACGAAAGAAGCCGAGAGACTGGCAAAAACCACGCATCACCAACAATCAAAATCCATCCTGAACACCATGCATTTAAGCCCAGGACCTTTTATAAGGTCGATTATGGTTGCCATAGAGTCAGCCTGCTCAGGCCGTTCTCTTCGGCGTCCCAAGGATCGGTCTTTGCGCCACTACAATGCATTCTTTTATTTCTTTATACAGTAGATCTGACTCGATCGAACTACCACTGCACTTGGATCCCGTGCCCAACAATACGCCAACGACGTCCAGTTTTCATATACAATACAATACAAGCACTTAATAGCTATAGATGTCTATATCTCTTAGGGTTATATCTCAAGAGGCTGCTGAAAACTCAACGATAGGTTGAGCTACGTTATACGTCATATGTTCGATTTACAAAGCATTTGCGTGAATGATTCTGTTGTCATGGTTATGTAATTCCATTTGCAGGACACTTTGATCATATAATAGTCTTAAGAACTTCTTTGGTGTCACTGCAATGATGCTCGATGTATACTACATCAGTCGAAGGTCGCAACTAAGCAACATCGCTTTTCAAGCCAAATTCCGGTTTGACTCCGATCAAAAGCCAAGAAAAAGGAGCATGAGGAGACACGGACACAGTGTACGGAGGAGGAAATGTCGAGTAGGCCTACAGGAGATGAATTTTTACTAGAGATCCGATGGTCAACACAGACTGCTGAGCGAACGTTTGCCGGAGCAGATAACTAATTGGCTGGTCCTCTGGCAATATTCCTGATATTCCTGGATCCACGGGAGAATTTTGTTTTCTGAAATAGGCAATGTACACCTATTGAATTGCTTAAAGCTAATTCATTACCTGGTTAACTGAATTGCACCAGTTCTTCTATACCTCTCTCTTTGGTGTCTATAGATCTCTCTTCGCATTTCATCTCTTTGCAAATTAACTTCGGGATTGTCGATTATTTTGGTATCTTCTTTGAACATGGCCCGGTCTGGGGCCAATTTGGGCTCATGCTGTGTGTGCACGCTTGAAATAGGATGGGCGGAAACATCTTTAACTTGTATATGCTGTACTAGGAAATATCACTCTAACTGTACAATGTTTACCCCTCGCACTGCTCTGCTAGCTACTTGGTCATGCAACGAATGCCTACTGAGGGAGGGCCTGGACAAAGTAGACAATTTGACAACAAATCTAACTGATAATTTAGCCGCTACATCACAGAGGAATATGATATCAACTAAACCATCTCACTTTGGAGCCATTGAGAGGGAAGGAACTCATAGGCCACTTCTAAACAACATTGACCTAGATCCAGACAGCAACTACTACTCTGATTTAATCACGACTTCTGAATATCATAGCCCTACTCAGCTACTTCATAGGTTTACTAACGCCACTCATTCCTTTTCAATACTACATCTCAACTGTAGGAGCATTGCTAGTAAGTTAGGGGAAATAAGGACTTTGCTTCACCAGCTACCGGTGAGCATCTTTGCCGTCACTGAAACCTGGCTCTCTGAACTGACGGAGAGTACCATTCACATACCTGGTTATAAATTCATTCATAAAAGTAGGAAAGAGGGTGAGGGCGGTGGTACTGGATTCTTTGTTATTGAGGACTTGGAATTCTCTATCCTGACTTTACCAATTACTGACAACTCCAACTCATTTGAAAGTATGCTTATAAAAATTCCTGGCAAGAAAAATGCTGATATGATAATCGGTGTACTTTATAGGCCACCGGGTTCTAAGTTAGATGCATTTAACATGGAAGTTGATGCCCTTTTAACATCATTGACTACAAAAAATAACCTAAATAAGAAAATATTTTTAATTGGTGATTTCAACATAGATTTACTTGCAGCCCATTGCCACACCCCTACTAACAACTTCATTGACTGTATGTTCACGCACCATTTTCTACCCCTAATACTACAACCAACTAGAATAACTTCTACTACAGCAACATTAATCGATAATATATTTACGAATTCAAGCTCTTGCATAGTAGACTCTGCAATAATAACTACTTATATTTCCGATCACTTTCCTATAATAACTTGGCTTGACTTCGATATAGATAAACCTAAAATAACGAACCGAATAAAAACAAAAATAGTTAGACACACTTCTAATGCAACACATTTATACTTAAAAAACCTCCTAACTACTGCTGACTGGACTCCAGTCTATAACCTGTGTGAGGAAAACAAATCTAATGAATCATACTCTGCATTTATACAAATATTTAAGTCTGCTTATAATGAAGCCTGTCCTCTGAAACTGCAGACAACCACGAAAAGGAACTCCCCGCTCCAACCCTGGATGACTCAAGGACTCCTGAACTCAACTAAAAAAAAAGAAAAATTATACATCACATACTTAAAAAATCCCACGGTTAAGAATAAAGCTGTATTCACTAAGTATAGGAATAAATATAAGCTTATCAGATTACAAACTGAGCAATCTTACTATGCTAAAGAATTTCTTAAATATAGCGATGACATTAAAAGAACCTGGCAAGTCATTAGAAAAATAGTAAACACCGATGACCGCGATTCAATGATTAAGGAAATAAATATAGATGGCAAGCTGTCATCCAACTCTGAACTCATGGCCACCAAATTTAATGCTTACTTCACTGAACTTGCAGAAACCCTATCTGGAAAAATACCACCATCTACCCGAACATTTAGTGAATACCTTCCAGCATCTATAATGAACTCCTTTGTTTCTTTACCTACTACACCCCAAGAATTAAGGATAATAAATAAGTCTTTAAAAATCACCCACAGTTCTGGGATTGATGATGTTGACCCCCATATAGCTTCCCAGGTAATGGACGTAATATCTGACCCACTAGCTAAGATCATCAATTGCTCACTAAGAACTGGTCAGGTACCTCTAGAACTAAAAATGGCAAAAGTTACACCAATATACAAACAAAACGATAGGACTGAAATATCTAACTACAGACCTATCTCTGTTCTACCCTTCTTTTCTAAGCTACTCGAAAGAGTTATGTATGATCGCTTATTCTCATACATAAAACATAATAACCTTCTTTACAAACTCCAACATGGCTTCCAACCGGCACACTCAACTTCCATGTCTTTGATTGATATTCAAGATAAAATTTCCGAAGCAATGGACAATAACCAATACTCCCTAGGTATCTTCTTGGACCTAGCCAAAGCCTTTGATACCGTGGATCACCGAATTCTCATTGCTAAATTGGAACGCTACGGTATCAGAGGCATAACACTCGACTGGTTTAAAAGTTACTTGACTGATCGGAAACAACAGGTCCTATGCAATAATACTTTATCCAAATTCTTGCCTATTAGGTTTGGGGTTCCCCAGGGCTCTATTTTTGGGCCTCTTCTATTTCTCATATTCATCAATGATCTTCCCAACTCTAGCCCACTACTTCATTATATCCTATTTGCTGACGATACAAATGTCTTTCTCTCTAACTCCTCATATGATGAGCTATTTAGAGTCGCAAATAGGGAATTAAGGTCTGCAAGTGACTGGTTCAGGGCTAACAAGCTCTCTCTCAATCTGACTAAATCAAATTTTATCTTATTCCGATCACAGAACAAGCAAATTCCAATCTCTTCGACTGACATAGTCATAGATAATAAATCCATCCCCCAGGTTAATTCAACTAAATTTCTTGGTGTTTACATTGATCAACACTTGAAGTGGAGAGTCCATATTGATGAAATTAATAAAAAAAATAACCAAGAACATCGGAATACTTAAACGAATTTCATATATAATACCTCCCCACATACTGATTAATCTTTATTTCACTCTCATCTATCCTTATCTTACCTATTGCAACCTTATATGGACTTCGACCTATTCTACGAACTTAAACAACCTAAGAATTTCCCAAAAAAAGGCAATACGAGTGGTCACTAAATCTCCATATAACTCGCATACTCAACCCCTGTTTACCCAATACAAACTACTAAACATTATGCAACTTAGGTTCATGCAAACTTGTGAATTTATGTACAAATACCACAATAACCTTCTCCCCCCTTCATTTGCATCCTACTTTATTCGAACTTCACATACAATCAATATGAGAAATAAACCTGATTATAGAAGTATCTATGCTAGAACAGATATTCGTAAAATGTCTATTAAGTACCAAGGCCCTTACCTCTGGAATAGCCTCCCACCCTGTGTCCGAACTTCCTTGTATTATAAACAATTTAAATATCTACTGCGTGCACACACAGTAGAGCACATAGTTTAATAGTTTAATTGTTTAGTTAAGAAGTAGTTAAGATTCATATTATGTTTTGCTACTTTATAAAGCAGGCACATGTTGTATACCTAACTCATGTCTAAACCAAACCCCTCAGTGTACTATGTTCTTCTTTACTACACCGTGAGGCTTACACCTATGTACTTACCTCTGCTATTATTTACCCTCCTCATTTTACTTTGTCCTCCTTACTTCACTTGAACACTCCTACCCATGTACCTATTCCTGCCTGCATCTATCTACCCCCTTACTGACTCTGGCTATTACTTCTACTCATACATTCTCTGTCATCTTTTTCTACTTTACTTTGAAACACAGGCCCCTCTTAGCGGGATTAGTCCCTTCTGGGTGCCTATTTGATCTCACCTACAATTTACTATGCAAATGATACGTAAACATGCTTGTCTTAATTAGTTTAGCCGATGAGAATTTTAATATTTTGTTACCACTTCTCTATGTTAATTTTTTTCTCTCAGTATTACTTGTTTGCTTGTTTTACTGGGATCAATAAAAAGTTTTGTCATTGTCATTGTCACTCTCATTTCACCATCATCATATTTCTTTAGAAGTTGTATTTGTCGTTATATATACGAATGACAAAGGTCGAGCGAAGCTCTGCCATGGATCACTGCAACCACAGGCACTAACAATTTCATGGACAATGTGTGGATTCAATCGATCCAGTTCAACATTCTGATGCAGATAGCATAGACCCACACAGAAGCCTCAAAATCCGATATCAAAGGAAATATCTGTTGAAACCACATAATAGAGCATATATATTATATATATTATATATGTATATATATATGCATATTTCCTACATGTTTGATAGCGCTTGCGCTGTGACGTGTGAATGCCAACGGTAACGATTTGTCATTAGTTGTGACGGACAAACGACTTCGTTTACGTAAATTCTATTCGTTGGGGGTTTGATGTCATTGAGTTTGGAGCGCAGCTGATTTGTCTCTATAAGAATGGCGCTATGTAAATTTGCAAATAAAATTACAATATTTATTAATATACGCATATATATATGCATATATATATACACACATATATGTATATATGCACACACATATATATATATATTAACAGTTCGCAGCACAGTTTCACAACACTCAGAAAACAATCTGCAGTGATCGATCCAAACCATACGTCGTGGTCTTACAATCGCGATGAGCACATTCAGGCCTACAACAGACCATGGAATAACAGACTGTCCGCTCTTATTCTAAGGACTAGACGATGCATTTATATCGATTTGAAAATGTATTGTATTCAATCCTCTGTTATTGTTGTTGCTGGTGCTGCTACGCAAGGAAGTCACCTGTCCCTGCAGTGTCCCTCCTCATCACCACCTAGGCTACGTCAGCCTAAACCACGGGCGTTCCTCGAGACCAGATCTCTTGGCGTTCGTCCCTATCAAAACAATTTTTCTAGACAAAAGGCGGATCGATGAGGTTCTCGACGAACCGCAGTTAAATCCAGCCAATAGAGTTTCTATAGATGCGGTGCCTCTGAACTTCCAGCAAACCATGCAAAGCAGTTTTCCTACAATTATGAGACTGTGCATGAGAGAAATCTGATATGGTCTGAAAAGTTAATTTGCCAGAAACAAGGAAGACTACTAGGCATCAACGTCAGACTGAAATCTTTATATCTCTATAGCCCTGTTGCTATAACTCTGTAAGTCCTTATGTAGAGTCTCTCTGTCAAAGCACATTAATTTTAAAAGTTATTATGATGCCTCAACAAATACTTAATTTAATGTGTCAGCTTATATAGTACCATGAAGTCGTGTTCATCGATTATTATGCAAATGACCAAGTCGTGAAAATAATCGTCTTAACCAGATTTTATGGAGATTTCATTGATTGGAGCCTCGGAGGCTTATGAATACGCTGCAATTTACGATACTGCACCGGAAGAACAGATTATTTGTTATGCTAATCTGCATCGACAAAAAAAAGGCGAACACAATTTTTTCGAGTATGTTGGTGGCAAGCGATGCTAAAGTTCCTCGGGTTAATCTTCCGGGGAGGTAGAACAAAGTATTTACAACGACCTTTACAACAAAACTTCAATTGTATGTAATGATGAATCGACGAGAACTCAGAGGATCGATTGTCTTTCTTAGCCGTCAGTAGTTGACGTCGCCGGGACGTTTATCACAAAGTATGTAAGTCTCTAATCCAGAGGTTTTCAAACTTTTTGGACCAGGGACCCCTATTTTTTCTAGGCATAGCTCGCGGACCCCAGTATTTACAAAGCAAAACTTAAGCCCCTATCCTTAAAATTTAATTTAAAAAATAACAGGCAGGTAGCCTATTTCCACAATACACGCTTGCTTATTTATGACGCTGAGGACTATTATAATATAAAAAGTAACACTAAATAAATTGTTATTAACTCCCTGCAATAACTATGGAACACAGTCATTTTTAAAAGAAATGAATAACATCGGTTTCGCCAAAAGCCAGTAATGTCAGCGAGAGGGATGTGCTTGCTTTGCTTTGCAAAAACTGTCCGTAATTGGTGCTAGTTTGGATAGGCCTAAGCACTGTTTTACGTTTCAGAAAGTTATCCATAATACAAACAGCAAAATTATATAGTTAGCATATAACAGCGAACGTGAACGAAATAGGGATATGCTTTGCAAATCTCTGTATTATCGTTCATCTAAAGGCTAAAACCAGGCGAATTCCAGAAATTTCTAATTCTAATTCTACAGTACACAATCTGGAAATAGACCAGCATATTGCAAATGAAGCCTTCACTGGAGGAACCACTAGAGTCCATTTTTGACACTTTTTAAAGCTAACTATGTCTTGTAATACTTAATGCTATAGACTATAGAGCAAGTGTTTTTTTCAAAAAACCCAAGTCAGTCCAGAGTTACAATTAGAAGAAAATATAGCGTTTATAATGTAAAAACAACTAGCCTAGAGTCCTAGCTAGAGCTTCGGTGTTTCTTCCATGGAAAAAACAATCAGGCTCATATTCAGTGTTGATTTTATAAATGAAACACTTGTAGACTTTCAAAGTTTGTTTTGTGAATATCTTAAACTTTTTTTAATGGAATCTAGTTGTAGGCCTACTTCTGATGAAGGCTTCAAATACATCGCGCTTACATTGGGTGCAGAAATGATTGGCAGTCTATTAGCAGAAATCATAGGCCCAGGGGCCCTATATTAAATTTTATAAAAACACGTGTTATTAGGCTAGAAATGTAACGAAACCATAAGCCTACATCTTATTTAGGTCACATGTAGGCCCTATATATAGCCTACGCAAAGAATAACTATCAGCAGCATCACAAAACTGGTGTGATCGAATACCCAATTGAATCCTTGTGGATCATACAGTTACAGGCACACTATAAGTAGCGTATGAATTTGAAAACACAGGCTGTTAATGATAAAACCATACAGTGTTAAGCATCACATTATTTTCAGAACGCTCTCGCGGACCCCGCCATATCCTTCGCGGACCCCCAGGGGTCCGCGGACCACAGTTTGAAAAACTCTGCTCTAATCTATAAGCATAACACACTCACGCAGGGCTCGAAGTGGGAAGCAATAGGTGCCGGTATGGATATAAGAACCATTCCCCTTCCTTCGCCCTCCCCGATACCGATATGTCTTTGGGCCATACCGGTATGGATTTCTCGTCTGGAGAAGTTCCGGTATGCTTTCAGCCGGCCAGGACAGGTGCCGATATGGCATACCGTTTCATACCGTCCCACTTCGAGCACTGCATTCACGAAACCACATCGAGTGATATCAGTGAGATAAAGATTGTTGTGAAGGGCCAATACTTAATATATGATCTGACTACTAGCATGCCACCTGAAGCCAACTACTGACTTGCTAAATAACTTCCTAATAATCATGTCTATATGTACCTGAAAAATGAAAAATTCTAAAATGCATAAAAGATTCAGATGGTCTTATAAGCCCCTAGATAAATAAATTGTGTTTTCCCGGAACATAATTATATGAACTTATCTGGGCCTAATTTCCAGATCATAATGTTGGATGGCTTATGCCAGTCTTATGAGAAGCAGACTATGCTTTGCCATGGCATGCAGTCACTTTAACCAGTTTATGATCTGCATAGACCTCTACACAGGTTTCATTAATGTTTTGCTAGAACTGATTGGGGGTCATTGCATAATTACGTAACGCTCGAGGGTGGGTGGGTGGGGTCCTTGAAAACGTTACGAAACGTTACGTGGGTGGGTGGGTGTATGGAGATGAACGTTACGTGACGCTTTTAACAATAGTTAGGCCTACTGTTAAATCGAATGACAGTTTAGACACGATGTGATCGAAGCTCAAACTTCGTGCCAGTGATGTATGCCTTTTAATTATTTAATAGCAATTGCATTTAAAGTTCAAAATATTGATCTATATTGTCCATCTGCCTCAATGGAAGATTTGCAAAAGAGACAACGTAAGCTTTGCGGTATGAATTTTCCAACTGTTGTTGCCAAGACAAATCGTTCTCGCGACTGTCGTAAACGAAAACCGAAAACTGAAGTACCGACAGTTACCGAAGTAGCCGAAGAAGATCCGGCAGCAGACACCTGCCAAAGTTCAGATCAACATATCTGTTCTCCCGTTTGTGTAAACCGGAAACCGCTGTTCGAATAATTGTTTGGACCTTTCATAGTTTTACCGCCGGAGCAACTTGGTAATTCTCCTTGGATTCCTGACCTCGAAGAACCACTTTAAAGCATATTTTACTTAGTGGACACGAATTTCAAACATTTAAAATTGATGCCCTACAAAAACTGAGCAATATTTGTATTAATAATTATCGAAGTGCTTAGACTAAGCAAATAATTAGTTAATCGTGCCTTTGATTAATTATTAATATTATTTTTAGTCCATGAAACTTTTCAGCAGTGCGTAAAAGTCTTGAAGATTTTTCGTTACAATAAATACGTAACGCTGGGGCGGGTGGGTGGGTGGGTCTAGCGAAACGTTACGAAGCGTTACAGGGTCGGTGGGTGGGTCAAAAATGGTCATTTTCGGCGTTACGTAATTATGCAATGACCCCTTGTGTGAATTAACCACATTTGGCAGTTCTCTTTCAACAGTGTTCGTATTTGCCCTCTTAGCAGAGTATACCCTGCGGTCCGCTCTAATCCTGTGGTCTAATTGAGCCAAAAGGATGATCTAATTTTAATAGCTGATGCCTCGCATCTGACAATAAATATATCAGGAGGTATCAGCATGAGGTGAAATGTCACGTTTCATTTCAGGTGAGTAAACGCCTTATCCACTAACTCCGTCCATTTTGTTTTGTCAGGTTTTTCTGTTCTAACTCAGTTGCTGGTGCTGCTTTGGTACCGAAATCTGGAATGAAGCGGTTGTAAAAATTCATAGACATAGGAAAGCCCTTCCGTTATTGTATTTTTCTGTTTTGGGACTCGATAGTTAGAAATAACATTTACTTTACAAGGATCTGGCTTTAAAACCTATCGTCCTAAAACATTTTACTGATTTCTAATTTTCTATGCAAACTGGCAATTCCCTAACTTTACAGTCAAAGCAGACTGTCGTAATCTAGCCAGTATCTACTGACAGGGGCGTCTACACCATAGAAACCTTGGAGCAAATGCTCCATCCAAGAAATAGGGGGGGGGGAGATCCGTCAGTGAAGAGAGAGAGGGGAAGAAGAGGGGGAAGGGGAAGTTGCTCCAATGACTTGGGGGGATAGACGCCCCTGTCTACTGATGTGCTCCAAATGTTGTTCCTCTGCGATTGAGAACACGTGGTTTTCACCAAATTATTCAGCAATTCCAACCCAATCAAATCCAAACCAGTTATTTTTCTGAGTTCACGATAATTTTCTTAGACACGATATAATACGACATCCTGGGATCGTTTTTACGACTTGCTACCATAAGACCCGCTTATAAAACTTTGGCTTTTGTGCCTAAGACAGTTTCTTTTACCAATTGTAACAACAGGTTAACAATTGTAACAACAGGTTAGTTTTATGTGGCAAAATGATATTTATGAGCGTAATTGTAATTATAATCGCAAATTTATATATATTGCCATTTTATTAGACTCACCACAGGCGCACCCGATTGATAGCTACATTTGAATATAGGGTTTCAAGCGCTTACATCAATAAGGGCAAGGAAAAGCGAAGGAGCTCATGTTGTAGGTTGCTAGGCAACCTTTTCAGATAGATTATACATATATATTGCGGAACAATAGTTGCGAATAGATAAAACGAAGTGGGTGCATAACCAGTCATGCGAAGAAGATACTCATGAAAGCCAAGCAGATAAACAGACAGACAGACTGCTCCACTTTCAACCGACGACCACACAAGCTCCGCAATGAGGGACCAATGTGTCTAGGCGTATAACAAAATCCCGCTGACAACAATCAGACAAGAACCACGCAGTTTATGAGAGAAAATCGAATCTTCTAATCGATGGAATGAATGGTGAAGGAAGAAGATGCAGATGCGTCTACTGACTTACAAAGCGAGATGTCCTTTGAACTTTGCCATGGCTCTGCCAAATCTGCGCAAAACAATTCCCCGATCAGTCGTGCAAGTGGGCTCTGCTGAATTTTTTTATGTCTTCCTATTATCTACACAAGGTCTACCTGTCTCGGCATACATAGGCCTACCACATTCTATAGGCAGCGTCTTTTATTTTACTGAACAGAACTGCAGGTTTCATCGCCATGGAATTCTGCCCCAAGTATTATATTTTAATGGCTCCATTGAATCAGATTAGATGAAACCTTTCGATGTGCAAAGCCAAAGCGTAGATCTCTCATTTCATCAGCATTTGACCACAAACAGATCCTTCTTAAAGAAGTTTTCTTGGCTCATTTTCAGATACGCCTATTTGGAACTATTAATAATAGCGCAGCGCTCTGTGAGGTTCTTAAAATGCGCTATATAGCCTAAGCGATTGATTGCATACTTGCCTCGTCAATGTGATTTGGTACATAATTATAAACAGGGGCGTCTACACTCTACACCATAGAAACCTTGGAGCAAATACTCCATCCAAGAAATAGGAGGGGGAAAGATCTGTCAGTGTGTATGCCACCATTTTTGGGGGGAGGAAGGGGAAGGGGGAAGTTGCTCCAATGACTTAGGGGGGATAGACGCCCATGCATGTAAAACCTACATAGGCCTACATGTAGTGTCATTATTTTGTAGAACCTGAAGTATTGCAGAGCTTCGCTTTCAAGGATGATGAAACAAACTTCCAATCATCAAACGAAATTAGCTTATACCGTTGCAACAAATTTACTCGACAACATATTCTGTGCAGAGAAAGGATGATTGCAACAGATTTTACAGCTACATTGAGGAGGGTTCAGCCTATATAAATCCCCTTTATGGTTAACTGTGGTTTTTTTTAAAGGGTTAGAAAATCATATAACAGCAAGTCGTTTTGAGCCGTTTGAAGGTCGTGAGTTATAACAGTTCAAACATCTGCGCTACAACGGAGTACATACGCCAATCAACTATCCGAAAAGTGCAGAATTGATGTCCAGTGTTTTTTTTTTATTTTTTCGATAATTTGTTCAAAGTTTTTCCCTATCTTTCATAAAATGAACAGATTAACAATTTTCATTATTGTTATACGTGTAGCTGTAAGATTTTGGAAATTTAAAAACTTACTAAATGTACACAAAATATCATTACCATCCTCTGTCCCGCACGATTACAATGCATTATATTCAGCGTCTAGGCAAATATGCTATAATAATCTGTAACAAATGTATATTAGTTTACTTAATTAATAGCTAGCGTGTGCAATAATGAAACATTTAGACTCATTTTCGTAATATTTCTTTTCTTTTCGAGCCTATAAAACTTGTCCATAGAATAATCATCATTGCCATCTCAATCTTTTGGAAGCCTATAACTTTTAGAGAACGTACTTACTTACCAAAGTAAAAAGAACAGGAACAAGATTTCGTCAACTCATTAACGGAATTATACAGATTTTTTGGTTAATTTTGTAATGTTATTTAAAGCTTCTTTGTTGGAAAGGTGAAAAAGTAAGTTTCTGCATCATTGTCACCTAGTTTTGTATTTCCTGGTTTAGGCAGATTACAACATTGAAAACTTGTTTTATTAACGGCTTTTGTTGAACAGATTTAAATTACTTGTCTCATACAGTAATTTGTGTGGAATGTTTAACGGGCTGTTATAAATTACACCATTATGTCATTACCATCCGTGGTTGTTTTTCATCATTACTATCTGTATGTATCAGAATTCTACAATTTTCTCCCATCTTTTCAGGGATGGTAATGACGCGTTACTCAAAGTGAATTCATGTATTTTTAAAGGTCATTACCATCCCTATGTGAATTGTTAGATATAAAAATAAATTGTAAGTAATTAGAATTTATTAGCAACTCTTAAAATGTTTTTCAACTTGTATCTAATGCATATGATATACAGTTATAATTAAGGCTGCACAGATTTTGTTATGTAGCTGAAAATACTATAGTGGTTTCTTAATAATTTCGACAAATGTCTTAATTTCTCGACACCAGACTAATACACTGTGTGAAGGAAAGACCTGCTGTATTCCTATTTACTGCTGGTATCGTCTAGTTTTAGTAAATTGTAATTTTCTAAGCACCAGAGGAATGTCTAAGGTCCGTGTGATTAAACATGATTAAACAAAAAAGGGGGATGGTAATGACAAACCAGAGGATTTTACTGTATAAAATCAGAAAAATAATTAACTTACAAATATAGTGGATTTCTTTTAAATTAGTTAAATTTAACTATGTATACGACTGAAGAAATCACGCAGCAAATTTTGGAAAAATAATTTTTTCTCTCATGACCAAATTTGACACATTTGGGTTAATGACCCATACAGCATTCTTCCTCAGACTTTGGCTACATGTTTTCGCACACATTTAGACATATACCGACAAACAAATCAAGTCCGAATCTCATCTCAGTAAATGTTTAGTGAATTTGATCATAATATTTAGGACCTAGGCATGCACACACGTAGACTATATATATGCACACAAGAGTATACTTATACCGTTATACGTGTATGTATGCATGCATTTTAATAATAGGTGCATGCATGTGCGTATTAATATTATTATTATTATCAACAACACGTCGTCATATATACTCGCCCAGTCAATTGGACACGTTTCAAGTAACATTGCTGTTCACGGTCCTCTTCTAAATCGATCGATTTACTGTTGTGGTCGCGGTTACCGGGAGATAGGCCCTAAGCTTTCAGACAGGTGGTCCAGCAACAGTGAAAATGCGTGAATCATATCGTCCATAGTTCTTGTTGCTCGGAATGCGGAGGTGGCATAAGTTGCTGAACGCATATGACGTCAGTTGTGGACAGAAGAAATCGATGTTCGATAAATATAGTCTGTGGCCAAATGGTGAGGGTCCGAGGTAAAATGTGTATGTATTTGTGCATGTATGTATGTATGTATGTATGTATGTATGTATGTATGTATGTATGTATGTATGTATATATGTATGTATGTATGTATGTATGTATGTATGTATGTATGTATGTATGTATGTATGTATGTATGTATGTATGTATGTTGTTGGTTTCTGTTGTCACCGCTCGTTGTCTCCTGGTCCCGGGTCAAACATGCCGACATCGTTCGTTTTCATAAAATATTTATTTTCAAAAACCAATCTCAACTTCCACTACAATGCTTAAAACTCTCTCTCTAACGACAAACTCCCTCTTATAGGTCCCATGTATTCTCTGAGCTAACCAGTTTAAGGAGCACCTAACTAGTCAACCGTAACCAAGGGAGTCATTATCACCATCACACAGTATACTTGCTATGGCGACACTTAACCTGTGCTCACAGCGTCCTGCGTCCTTCACGACCCTCTGTTTGTTTACATTGTCAACTCCGAGCGAACTAATAACCGTTATTCACCATCCTCTTAACATTACATTCGCTAACAAGACAATTGGACTAAGCACCTTATCCTATCAAACCAATTTGTTTCTTAACTCAACTCCTACTTACTCACCTAAACGAATTAAATATAAAAAAAGTACCAACTGCACTTTATAGAAAAATCAAAACCCAATACTTTAACTATACTTACATAAACTGTTAACAGAAACAGTGTCATTTCTTACGTTCTATAGTTGAACATTTCCTCATACAGTTCAATACATTATTATCCCCATGGTTCATTATCAACCCCCTTAGTGCACCCCTACGCACCGAACGACATTTACACCTTTCGTCAAATGGACGAACAACAGCTATACGCGAATTAAATTTGACTTAACCTCCGACTTAACCTCCGTAATTCAAATCCATCAGTTCATCCTCCTTCTCCTCCTTCTCCTCCTCCTTCTCCTCTTCCTCCTCTTCCTCTTCAAATACTCCTTGTTCTAACCTCGAAGAATGGCAGCCGAACAACGTCTCGCAAGTCAACTCTGGAACTGTCTCCAACACACGTCTTTCTCTTCCTCCACGTTAACAGACGCCAGAAACTCATAACATAACATAACATTACAAGGATTGTAAGTTGTTCAGAAGACATGTAGTCTGCGTTACAGACTTACAGTCACTCAGAAGCCGGTCTCAACACCAACGGCTCAATTGTCGGACGATGCAAAGAACTCTCCATCATCTACGGATATCCCGACGAACCGGTTCGAAGTTCGACCCCTTCCGAAGTACCCGCCCGTCACTTCTGGAACGTTGATCGACGACATCGCCCCGGCTCGAAATGGCTGACATGTTCTCCCCACTTCTACCGAACCTGGAGTGGTGACGACGTCATAACCTTCTGCTCCTGACCGATAACAGCAGTTCGACCCACGACTTCTGTACCCACGGTTCATCAACTATAGAGAACAACTGGAATACGGTTTCTGACGCAATTCAAGTCCCGGACGAGACCCCATTTGACGCATGCTTATTTCGTCACCTCTCGTTGTCTCCTGGTCCCTTAATCTCTTACACGTGGCCCCCTAGCATTTCTACTCTACACTACCAGGACGCAATATGCAACAGTGTTGTATGTATGTATTGCAGGTATGTATGTATGTATGCATGTATATATTTATGTATATTTGTATGTATGTATGCAAGGGTATGTATGTATGCATGAATGTATGTCTGTGTGTATGTATTATGTATGTATTTATGTGTGAATGTATGCATATGTTAATGAATTTGTGCATGTATGTGTGTATTTATGTATGTCTGTGTGCATGTTTGTATATATGCATGTATATTTGAATTTATGTATGTGTATGTATTTGTGTAAGTATGTATGTATGTATTTGTGTATGTATGTATATATTTATGCATGTGTGTATTTATGCATGTATTTATGTATGTATCTATGCATATATGTTTGTGTGTATGTATTTGTGTATGTGTGCATGTATTCATACATGTTTGCATGTATGTATGTATGTATGTATGTATGTATGTATGCATCATGTATGTATGTATGCGTGTGTATATTTTGTCTTGTGCCGCTGCGAGCGTGACGTTTAAGGGCTTTTATATAGCGCATTTTGTATAGAGGCAGAAGATCAATAGAGTGGATTGTGAATAGAATGCAAAGGCGATGCATTTTTTCATTCAGTAAAGGCAGACGAAGACCGGAAGGTGGGCATTGAATTAATTGCTACATCAAAACAAAAGATGATTCCTTACGGTTGATTCACTGGAGTCGAAGACAAAGAGAATCTGCGCTCAGTCTAAGGCGAAGGCAGAACTCTGTCTCTCCATACATTTGTAGCCCACCTGTCTGTTTTCGTCTATATATGTTTCCATCTGTCTCTCTGTGTGTTTGTCTGTTTCTGTGATTCTTGATAAGCAATTCTTGTTTGTGTTTTCAGTGTGTGAGAAGAGTTTTAGTTTTGTTTCGTGTTTACGTTCTATTCCGTTGATAACATCTAAATTTTTGTTGAATTTCCATGCACAGATTTTGTGTTTTTCCTTTGGTCCTTTTAATTTCTTATAATTATTAAAATTTCAAATACCACCATTATGTATAGTATGCTTTTCTGTCCTGTCCTGTCATGTCCTCCCCTCCCCTCCCCTCCCCTCCCCTCCCCTCCCCTCCCCTCCCCTCCCCTCCCCTCCCCTCCCCTCCCCTCCCCTCCCCTCCCCTCCCCTCCCCTCCCCTGTCCTCCCCTCTCCTCTCCTCTCCTCTCCTCTCCTCTCCTCTCCTCTCCTCTCCTCTCCTCTCCTCTCCTCTCCTCTCCTCTCCTCTCCTCTCCTCTCCTCTCCTCTCCTCTCCTCTCCTCTCCTCTCCTCTCCTCTCCTCTCCTCTCCTTTCCTATCCCATTTGTTCCATCTTCTCTATCCTGCTTCTTTTGTCTTATTTGCAAACAACATCAATATTGGAGATTACGTACATTCAATGCAACCTCTGCTGTTTGCGCCAGAATATAAATAAGTATGTTAATGAGCGTTGCCTTTGTTCATTTTGTTCACATTGACTTCACTGGCGAAGAAAGATTTCGGCACGTGCATATTATTAATCTAAACAGCCAGTTGATGGTGCAAACAGACTCACTTTACAAACACAGGAGCAAAGATTTAAAAAAAAATTGTACAAAAGTTGAGAGGACAGAAGTGTAAGGATACTGGACGAGTTAAGTTTCAAACTACATTTCGGCAAATGTGAGAACTGAGACGTAGGCCTACAGTAAGTTTAAGTTTAAAAACCAGCAGGTAAAAATTACATGCAATCACGACACAACTGAATTGATGTGAACTATTTTTCAATTACAATGAAGTATTTTACTGCTCAACTGTATTAGATAATCTCTTAAGGGTTTCATTAGGTAACCTCTATCTTATTGCATAATTTTATTAAATGCACTGTATAATACATCATACGGATGCACTCTAACGTCACATTTTATGAATTAATGTTTTTTTTACAGAAGGGTTAATTTACTCCTCTGCAGATTGTGTAATCAATTTGGTATTTGAGTATGTATGTTACATTGTATATGGTATGGTGTGTGGACATGTGCTAATCTGTATGTATCTATGTATGTTTGTTTAAGTGTTTGTATGCGTGTTGTGTGTATGTATGTGAGAGTGT
>OY744605.1:34770395-34842895 GCA_963556255.1 Allolobophora icterica
CATAGTTAAACGCATGAGTGGTTTGTACAGGCAAAATGGATGTTTCGGATGAGATAACTGAGCCAAGCTCTACACGTGGGCGATATGCTCAGTGGTCGAACTATGACCTTATGACCTCAGGTTAACAGTAAAAGCTGTGCTGGTGATGGGCGTCGAAAGAAAACAGTCGCTAAACAGTTTGGGATTCCACGCCAAATTCTTCAGGACTATGTGAACAGATCTTGCGTGGACGGCGCTGTAATGAAGTGTTCTGCGGTTCGACCAACTATTTTAACGGATGACCAGAAGAAAGAGCTGCGGAAGTTTTGATTTTCATGTCCAACAAACAGTTTGGTCTGTCAACGAAGGTCATCAGAGAACTAGTGTTCAGTTATTGCGAGATTGATGGGATTGAGCACCGATTTAACGACGGTGAGAAAGCTGCAGGGAAGAACTGGCTTGCTGGATTCCTTAAATTCCTTCAAGGTCTGAAAAGAGAAAATTCAAGGCATTGCAGGCAGAAGTCTTAACAAGTCCACCCTACAAAAGACAGTTGGAGACAAAAGAGACGGGAAAGAAGAAAACTCAACGAACGTCCAGAACGCTAGGTAAGGCGAACAAGAGGCAGAAGCGTGATTCTGCAGTAACGGAAGCAGTAGACAATGACAAGTCCAAGCTCTTGTCGACATAGAGTCACAGAACGGCTAGCAGTACCGTCGACCGGACTTCCTGCCTGTTTGAGAGATTCCGTATACCGTATCCACCGTTCGTTTGTACCAGTGCAACCGATGTGACAAATGGGTCGCATCGACAACTGCGCTTGCATCGACAACACAAATAGTATTATTATTACCATCTTCTACAATGGTAGTTGCGAGGGGACTCTAGATGTCGCAACTCACAAACAACATGTTTATTGAACTGTAGGGGCTAAGTGCTGCATAACTGTTTTCATTCTTATGCTTATTCATTGTTGTCGTTAAATTGTTGGTTTACTGAAGCTACAGGATAAGGATTTGTGTAAAAGAACTCTTGCGTGTTGGCCGTGGCCTCACTAGCCCGTCCATAGCATTGATTACTTGTGTCTGCTCGTAGAATGTAAATTAATGCAGGTATATAGTCCTACAGCCATAGTTTAGGCCTATCTGCTCAATTTAGGTAGTCCTAAATATATGGTCATTTTCATTTCGGGTAATTTCGTAATCCTTGCCGAAATTACCTTATCCTGCGGGTAATTTCAGATTTTGAATGCCTTCACTTTACTTGTTATAACAGAAAATTGTGTAAGGCGATTCACAGCTCGAAGGCGCCGTTTCATAGCAGAGTGTTGCAGAAAGCTATGATAACCTCAGTGGATCTTATAAATGTGATAACATTTTAAATATTCAAGAAATTGTTTAAGGTGTCGAAATGAACTTATTTAACCCTAGGTTTGTATTAGATACACAGGCTTGTGAATTATGAATTAACAAAGGTTGTGTAGAAATGATGGCACGGAGATCGGTTTACGCAAAAGATCAACAGTTTCACCTCAGTTGTGAAGCATTATTTTTTAATAATGTAATCCAGTGGTTATATTATTGCATTGCGTGAGATACATCCTTAACTTTTCTTCTTCTTCTTTCCCTTCAGGCTCGAATTAATCCCTCTTTGGAGAGGGGTCAGCCACTCGGATCCTTCTCTTCCACTTGTTTCTTTCTTGAGCATCTTCTTTCTTCGGTTTTAGGAGTTTTAGGTCTTGTTGTATCGTGTCTTCCCATCTCTTCCTCTGTCGTCCCCGACGGCGGCGTCCATATACATCTGCATTCATGATTCTTTTCATACATCCTTAACTTTTGATCTGCTGTAGATCAGAATTGATTCACAAATCTAGGACAGACAAAGTCCTAGGCAGACAAACGCCTAGACAGACAAACTCCCAGGCAGACAAACACCTAGGCAGACAAACTCCTAGACAGACAAACACCTAGGCAGACAAACACCTAGACAGATAAACAGTACGAAGTGGATCCAGCGAACATGAGATCAGCGAAGATCGGACGGCGCATCGTGAGGAGTTCCCTGTTTCTCTCTCTACCTGCCTCTCTGCCCACCTCCTCCCTCTGTTCCCTCCCCTTCTTGCAGCCTACAACGTAGGTCTAAAAGTGCTTCCCTCCGTTGGTTCATAGTTTTCTGGATTTGTTTCAATAGTACAGTTTAAGAATTTTATAATGTTGAAAGGATATGGTTCTCTGAGTTGTGTGTCTGTCTGTATGTCTGTTTGCATTGTTGGCCGTCATCTTGGTTCAGATCAATCTATGCACGTTTCTGTATGTCTGTTTTCTTGTCCGGTTGCGTATGGTCTGTCAGAATGTGCTTCTTATAATGCTATTATCTGATTTGCATTTGACTCTGATTGTTGGATATGTCTGAATATGTCTACGTGATTCTGGATCCATTACTGTTGTCTTCGATACGTCTATTAATAACGTCTTCTGCACTTCTCTGTGCGTCTTCCTATCTGTTTGTCTCTATAGTCCTGACTTGCCTGTTGCTACTTGTCCCTTCCCGCCTCACCCTCATCCATCCGACATGTCTAATTCCTCAAGACAGGACGATGCCCCTCCCTACACTTCGCCAACATAAACATTCTAAGATCCGACTCCTCCGTCTGAGGAGGATCGTGTCAAGTGCTCACTTTGCAATGCGCGGTCGTCTTCCTCTCATCCCTCGGGTTCTCCGATCACCATCCTCTCCCTCCTCCCTACCTACCTATCTGTCCGCCTGTCTACCTGTCCCTGTCTCACTCTGCCTGTCCGTCTGGCTACCATCGTGCGCCTCTCCCGACTTTACGCAGATAAATCGCCTCATCTAGAGAAAGCGCCGCAAATTAAATCAAACGTTCTTGCCTCAGCAACCGACATAGAAGCAGCAGCAGCAGCAGTCCAAGACTCCGGAAGTGCGAGTCGTAAGTCACGCCGTCTGTCGGTCGGTCAGTGGTTGAAGGTGGTCCGCCATTTTCCCTAATTTAATTAAGGAAAAATATCTTTTAAAGCCGGCGGCACGGTCAGGGATTACTGCGATGTGATCACTGCATCCTGCCTGGCACCCGACGACGACGATGCCAAGTGCCCCTGGTCACGACCCACCATCACCAAACAACTCAATCCCCCCTTTTTACTTTCCCATATACACACATACATACATATATAAATACATACATACATACATACATACATACATGCACATACGCACATACATATATGCATACATATTCATACTTGTGCCAGGTACACACGTTCATAGTTCGAGAATTCGTGACTTTCGGTTTTAAAATTCGTAAAAATTCGCGAATTTTTGGTCTAGTTTAAAATTCGTAAAAATTCGTAAAAATTCGTTGGGCCATTGTGGGCCTTTTTTTACATTGACAGTGGATTTTGTAAAAACAGCGTAAGCAACAACAACAAATGTGATGACGTCATGATTTGTTGTGTTAAGCTTCTGCTTAGAATTTAATGTAAAATTCAATATTAAAGTTTATTACGTAACGAGTTAATTTTGTTAAAATCTAATTTTTTAACGATGAAAGAACATGGACCGTAGTGGAAGTATGTAGTCACTTAAGGAAAGGGTAAGCCAAAAATGCAGTCTTGTTTTTGTGACAAGGAATTTGTTGGTTGTTCTGCCCGAATTCGGGAGCATTTGCATGGCGAAAAAAGAGTCGAGTGGGAGCAGTGGGCTGTTCCTGACTCAGAATCAGAGGACAATGAAGTAGAAGACACAGCTCGGTGAACGTTAATTGCCAACCCTTTTAACCATGTTTGGTTGCAAGCTGTTAGAGGCTGACTGGTGACACTGGAGCTGCATGGGGCACTGGTGGTGTTTCGTTCTGCTGACTGACACTCACAGTCACAACTCCAACTATGATAGAAATCGAAGTTCAAGACTCCAAGTAGAACAGTAACTGAATATCAGTACTATTCTGCCGTGAAAAGCCAAAACACAGTAACTAGTAAGTGATAACAGTCATAGTTACTGTGTTTTGGCTTTTCACGGCAGTATTGTGTTGCTAGTCAGCTATCTTTTACGGCTGATTGATTGCCTATGACATTGACATTTACTTGCTTAAAAAGTTCAAAGGTAAACAAATAATAAAATTCGTTGCCATGGCAAAGAATTCTATTATTTTATTATTTTACGAATTTTTACGAATTTTAAAACAGCAGTTTTAAAATTCGTTAAAATTCGTGAATTTTAAAAATTCTTAAAATTCGTAAAATGCGAATTCTCGAACTATGCACACGTTGAAATGTTGCTGATATCCTTAACTAGATTAGACAGGTTTCAATATAGCATTAAACCAAACTGTCCGTGTAAGGTTAAAAGATCTCAACGACCATGATGGAATATACGATATATATATATATATATATATATATATATATATATTTACTTATGCATAATGTAGGTCCCTGCGGTACCATGATGCTAGAGGAGCCATTAGGCTATTATTTGCGAAACAATATCTGCTGCAGTTGTGTGGTGTTGGGGCAACCACAGACGATCAGACATCCGCATCGTGCGGAGTTCCCTGTCTCCCACTCTGTCTCCCTCTCTGCCCTTTTCCTTTCATCCCTCCGCGGCCTACAACTGGGTTCAATACTGAGTGACTTGGTCGTGCGCGATCATTGAAAGCATGAAACGCTAACTTATTGACTCTTGCGGTGCGGGAATAAGCGCTCAAAAATTCATGAGCAGACGACATGACTCGGCCATTTCATTAAGTTTATTACCGCGCGCGCCAAAGCCAGACGCTGTCGTCTGCTCGGCCGCCGAATCACGGCCTATTAATCGCTCCGCAGCCGCGTTCTCCGCCGCATTTTTCGTGTGTCTCCGCCTCGTCTCGAGATTCGATTGGCTGCTTGGTGCGCCCTACTTTTGTCGCGCCTGTCAGAGAAAATCGTTTGAACTCAAAATTATTGTTTTTGCGGATTTACACGTAAATCCGGAACTGATAACCATCCGCCGTGATAAGTCTGCTGGAGAGATTCGCAGATCTCTACGTTTCAGGCCGTTCATTGGCCAACCAATCAGCGTGCTGCAGTGGTAATGATATGCTGCCATAGTAACGATCTTTTGTGTTTTAGCAGAATCGTTTCGATTAGTTAACAAGAGAATCTACGCATAACAAAATGACAGGGCACAATATCAAAGACTATGTTGTCATATGTTATGCTTAACATGCCAAAACTGCGGTATATTGCATACCATACTGATAGCAGAAATGCAAAGAAACAAGTTGATGCATTCTAGAACGGCATAGAAAGTTATAGACCTATACATGTAGCAAGGTAACGCTTATTCGAGCTTCTAATATACATAGGCCTACCGTTTCTATTTTATTTATGCCAAACTTCATTAATTTTTAATTAAACGAAATGAGACGAATTAAACGTAAAAGCCAAAACACTTTGCTAAAGGCGGTAATGGCGAAAATTTACCTGCATTAGCTCTGTGTCACCTGTACACGTTACCTGTTTATATCTGGGCGTTAATGGAAAGCAGGGATTTTTAGACAAACGCTTATGATGGAAGCGCCTTCTTTGCTACGTCTGAATGAGAAACAAGGCTTTTAAATTTAAGAGGCAACTCTAAAAGCCCAACTCTAATAAAGTGATGAGCCTATAATTGTGAACATTTTGGTAGGTTGGGCCTGGTTGGGCAATAAATCGGCTTTAATGTGTGTGTAGTTGCTGTTTATTGACGCTGTGCTAAATAGAGATGATTAGCGTTGCCCTCCTTCTTTACCTAGGCTTGGAACTGGCACCACTCGAAAAGCGGCAGTGGCAGGGCTTCGATTGCTGCGGCGTTAAAGTAGTCGAAGTTAAGCAACGTCAAACGCAACCCTTATTATTATTATATGCGCAGTTGGTAAACGCAGGTCCAACAGCGATAGATGACATGGGGCAACATGATACACCTTCGTTCAGGAACAAACCAATATCCTCTATCACGGGTCCTATATCCTATGTCGCCTGTCTAATGGCATCGAATGACTATGCCAAATTGTCTTTTTTGTGGACCTAATAACTAAGAAAGTTCCCCATCTCATCAGAAGAGGGGTAATTAGCCGTGTATTGTGTTTCTCCGTGTCATGATGACTTTCTTTGTGTCGTGGTACATACGTTAATCCGCTCTTTTTCAATAAGAAAAAGAGCAGACATATTTGTCTATGTATATATATTAAGACATTATGACCATAGTGCATTTAGGTACCTTACAAAAGCGCAGTGTCGATGACTGTCAAACTGTACAGGTCTAAATAAGTGCGTTTTAAGACATATTGCAAATACATGCTGCACTATGTCAAAGGCTACAGTACGTAGGTGCAATTGGAGACTGTTTTAAGAGGCCGATCCAATAGGCTACATGAGAAGGCACAATGGGATAGAGTTTATGCACGGAAGCGCATCACCTGCATAACCTCACGGGGCCTCAGAGCGCTGACCTGTGACTGCCTTGAGACTGGAACACAGAGCTCCCCGATACATATGCCACAGCCCTGCAGTGGTGAACGACTGATTACGGATGACGAACTGTTGATTAGAACGTGAACGATTCCGTATGAACTGCGCTCTTGACTTGCTGGTAAAAGTTCCTCAAACAGAGACGAATTGCAGAGCTGCACTACGAAAGGAAGCAGCTCATCGACGATTTCATTGAGAAGGATTGTCGGAAGAGGATCAAATGAACAAGTCTTTTACAGAGAAGATTAGAGAAGCGATTTTCAGGTCTTCGCCATTCACCAATTTGAACTGGCTTAGGCCCTGTTTTGTCGAGTATGTGGGTGAAACGAAGGCGTCAGTTTCTTTACGGACACCAACGATCTTATTCACATGGTGTATAGAGAGTCAAGCGAAATGAGCGCCGTTTATGGAGGGTGGTGTTGGATAAGGACCGCAGTGAGTGGATTCAGTTTCTGAGGATAGAGTATTCCTTTCTCCAGGACAAGGAGAGCGTCCTGGATGCGGTAAAAGATGGAGTCAGCAGTATGCGCTAACGGCCGAGATGCGTTGTTAACACATCGTTCCAGAGCCGTCTGTTATCGACTCAGTGTTGGGCTCTCCAATTCTTCCAGTAGCACCTCTGCTTTCCTTGCTGAAGCTTACTCATCCCTCAGAAGCCGAATCCGTTCACCGCGGTCCTTATCCAATATCTTGCCGTCTTCAAACTCGGCTGGCATGACTGTCCAGCGCATCGTTCTGCATTCCGTGTCAAATCATGCTGTAAGATGGTTACATCTGATGCGAACGAAACGTTGATGATAGAGATGAGAGTAGTTTCGTAGAGGTAGATTAAATCCACGGAGAAACTATCGGCCTCGTAACCATGGAACGAAGACGTCATGAGTCGTGCAGGCTTTGACGGAACGCTTCACAATCCTCTGATTGTTACCTCCTTGATAACCGGGCAGAGGTAAAGGAACGGAATGCCAGCAGGCCGTGATCTGAAGTTGATGAAGGTTCGAGAGCAACAGTAACTGGGCTACAGTTATCTCCAGTGGTGACCAAATCAAGACAACCAACGTCCGTATGTGGGCAACGCGTTGCTTCATACCAATACCTGCGATAAGCTGCCTCGGCTGAATCGGCCCAAAGAAACCCGGATATAAAAGTCTCCATTCACAACCAGCTGTTGTGCCGTTGTATGTGACCAGGATTTCAAGGAGGACTGTACACTCATCCCGCATGAACGTCGAAGACGGCGGTGGCGATGCTGACAGAGTTAAGTTAATACATTGTATTGGAGAACTGGAGCCAGTGAAAGGTGGTTCTAACACATATGAGGTTGGTCACGATTCGGTCATCGTGTTTTCAGACGGACTGAACCTAACTCAAGCAGGTGGAAAACTTCCGCTGATCAGCAAGGATACAGCTGAAGCGTGTTAAGGTGAAATTACAGGTCGCTTTGATGTAAGTGATAAAATACACCGTCTGACCGTGATCTGATTAGTGTAATTGGCAAAACAGATATCTGCAGAAAAAGCAGAAAGTAATTCTCCGTCCACAAGCATATCTCTTCGTCCACCTTTGCTTTTGGCTGCCTGTTGTCCAAGGGAATGAAGAACATCCTGCGTCGATTTAATGACAATAGGAATGTACCTGGATTTGTATAGGGCACATTTTAGGCCCCCTCGAAAGCGGGTCCTCCAAAGTAATGCAAATATTTGAAGCATAATCTAATCTCTAGGGGTGCATGCATGGCAGTCTATTAGTTAGGGCGTTGGACTGTCAACCGAGAGGTCGAGGGTCAGAGTAGAAATTTGTTTCGAGATTTCTCCTTCACCTGCGCCTCTGACCAACTCGGCTATGCTGAGTAAACTATTGGTGGGAAAAGACGACGAGGGAGAGGACTGGCCACATGCCGTCATGTGCACACTGCACAGGCTTGGAAAATGAAGTCGTTAACACTTTATACCATGGCTGCCTCTAAGGCTAGCTTAAGAGACTGATCTTCTTCTCCTCTTCTTTTTCTTCTTCTGCCTCCTCTTCTTCTTCATCTTCTTCCTCTTCGTCTTCGTCTTCCTCCTCTATCCTTCCTTTCAACGACCCTTCCCCTTCCCCATTCCCTTACCCTTCTTTCTACCTGTACGCATTCTTCGCATTCTTCTTCTTTGCATGCTTCTTCTTTGCATGCTTATTCTTTGCATTCTGCTTCTTTGCATTGTTCTTCCTCTTTACATTCTTCTTCTTTGCATTTTTCTTCTTCTGCTTGTTTATTCATTTATTAGCGGCAGTGAAACACTTAAATAAACAGCAACTGCTCTAGGTACTGCCCAGAAAGCTGTTTCAATTTTTTTCTTCAAATTTTCGTCCACTTTTAAACATTGCAATTAGCCGGGATGGCCTTAAGTAAGTGATTAAGACTTTTGATAAGGTATCTTTTAGTTCACCTTCACCTAAGAAAATGCAACATCAGTTTTAGCAATATTTCAAGAAGCAGTAAGCAAGCAGGCTCTAGCATAGCTGTCTATTATACGAATTCGATATTATTACTTGCCAATTCTTGGGTTCATACATAAATTTAGGATTTCTGCTACAGAATAAGGTGCACAAAGAAATAGCTAAAATTTTGAAAGAACTAACCAAGTATTATTTCAACATAACTGAGAACAAATAACGTACGATGATTATCCTACGTTATTTGTCACGTGTTAAAATGCAAATGTTAACCTGTTACACGTAAAAGTATGAGCTTAGCTATTATTTTGTTAACAAAGCAAAGATACACATCGGGGCAACACCAAGCTTATAATGAGTTGCTACTACCCTTTGATCAAAGCTGATATTGTCACGTCGTCCTCTTCGTTCATCTGACCGTTTTGACCTCCTCGTTCCCCGGGTCAGGACTTCTCTGGCTCAATCTAGGTCTTTTGTCTCCATTGGCCCTGCTCTTTGGAATGAGCTTCCTCCGTTCGTTCGTTCTTCTATTCTCTCAGGTAACGTCTCTTCCTCTTTTACCTTTCTTAAAACTTGCTTTTTCTCTCGGGGTCTCTCGCACTGGGAGCGCTTCTGAATGGCCCTCCCGCTAGAAGCGCTTTATAAATATCCAAATACAATACAATAGGGGGCCTACAATACAATACAATATTCATTTTTGATGCGCAATAAGTGTAAGCAAATAGAAACTTGAGCATTTACCATTTTTACCATTTTTACCAGTCTTACCGTAGTAAACTTAATGCGGATTTTTACCGAAACTTTAAAAATCCGGAAATTTTCACGATAAAAATCATTTCATATTCCAAACTCGGACAACTGACTCCCTGTGAAGAAAAACAATTAAATATGAAGTGGACATCCCTCGGGGTTTTCAGCCAATCGACAGAGATGATGACGATCATCCTTCAGTGGAATATTTCAAGGCAGTCCAGCAGCAGAACAGCAGGTGTTGACAGTTGGCGACCGCAGAGAGTGCCCGATTCTTGGCGCACCGACTGCTACCGGGTGATGCGCGCGTGCGGGGCAGACGGTCGTGTAAGCGGCATAGGCGTGCAGTGAACGCACGAACAGACAGGATTGGATGGATTTGACTTTGGCATCTGTCTCGCAGCACCGGACAGACGGAAGGACGGACGGACGGACGGACGATTTTTCAGTTACCGTCCCATTTCTTCTCGTCTGCACAAATTTCTGTCTTCATCACAGAAACAGTGCTTGTGGGTCACATATCTGCGCTACAGAAGTTTAGACCAGACTATTAGAGGTTATAGGTAAAATAGCGAAGACGCGCTTAAGTTTCTTTCAGAAAAATCTCCGATCGGCCGAGTTAGTTTGTCACCAGAAAATGGCCCGCTGGTCTCGAAAGACAAGTCTGCGCTCAAGAACAACCGAAAATCTGAGAGACATAATCATTCGATATTGAAAAGACGGCACAAGACAGCCACCTATCGACAGCAAAGACTTACGACGGAGGGAGACCAACCCATAGATGGCGTTCCTTTATCTGCAGAAGGTCAAGTGGGTTCTTGGCGATGTCTGGAAAAGGTGAGGTAGCCTATATAATTATATGCCTGTCATACCTCACTGCAGTACAGATGTACTTGTTCGTCCCATTTTCAAATCACTAAACGAACCAATCGTTGAATTGTATTATTGTTACCTATCCTAAGTACTTATTTTTCGATTCGAGACTGTCGAGTCATAAAACTTAGCTAGAAATTGTAAAGGCAAATGCGATTGTTGAAATAGCTTACTGCTGTCCTGCGTGTGCTTGAGCTGACAGATTCTTTGAGTTGCGTTTTAAAAGCTATATGTGAGCTTCACGTTGGAAGTTACAACGAGTTACTTTACTTTGTTTCCAGCAATTCAGTAATAACTAAATGCGAAATAAATAAGTTTCAGATAATAGGCTACATCGATTTAAAAAACCTCAAGCGTGTACAGAAATCTATTCTATGACATGAAGCACGATCAAAATAGCTATGGTAAAGTTAAAACAAAATGACCAATCGCAGACTTCTCTTCAAAAATCGTCCATTCAGTTAAGTTCGATCGGTAGTCAGATGGCGCTATATAATGTCTAGTTGCACTTCATTACCTTGTAAAGTAAAGCTCCGAAATTCAGCAGCGCCACACGAGATACTCAGTGGCTGTCAGAAGAACCAAATGCGTAAGAGGCCTTTGTTCAAGCCTTTCAGCAATCAGCACCACAAATCGACTTCTTTAACTCCGCATTTCTTCAACGCCTTATAAGTTGTAATCTCGAGAGATTTCTTCGCGGGAACCAGCTTATTCTAAGGCGCTCAGTCACAAAAACCGGTAGGCAGGTACGATCGAGTTTGGTTCTAGGTCAACATCAAAGGGTGAGGCCGACAGACAGTCAGACAGATATGGTGGACGATGTCTATAGAATTAAAGTGGCGAGAAATATAAGGAGAATAAGAAGAGCCTGCAGTCGTGAGAACCAGCTTATTCGTCCTAACAGCTTCTTGATATCTCTGGATAACCTCTCTGACTCGGCTTAACGCTCGTGAATAAGCTGGTGCCCTGAGCTTACCTTTCAATTGGCGCTTTTAGAAATTTGGAGTCTACACATTTCGATTCATAGTCAACCAAAAACTAAATCGGTGAGGCAGGTATGCAGACCCAAAGGTTATGCAGTACAACAGGCAAAGAGAAGATTAGTAATTAGCCTGTTTAACCTGTCTTACACAGCAGGTCTCACGAGCCTCATGGATCCGAACTGTTCTATCTAATGTTTTCTAAGAAGCGACCATCTATTGATGCCTTGGCATTAAGATATCGGCGCTGCATAAATTTCCAGATTGCATTCGATTAAAAGAAGAGTCCGGATAGGGATCTGAAAGGTTGCCGATTGCTAATTAAAGTCTCGAATAAATAGTCAGAATCTGAAATTGCAAAACAGAACTCACTTCATAAAACTTAACGAGTCTGGCTGAAAGCGTCAAAATTTTGGAATTTAAAGTTTTAAAAATTTTCCAAAGAGGAGATATTCCATATTTTGCAGTAATCAAAAGATATTAATTCGGAAAAATGTCCTAACTTTTGTGGTTATGGGCTTCCGTAGGACAATTATGTTACTGTTCCTTAATTAGTGGGCTGGTACTTTTGTGTTTGTGTAATACTGTGGCTGAGTTAGTCTACTGTTCGCGATTACAGTGGCTAATATAGTCATGCTATTACTGCATCATCGTTAGTGATTAATAATTGTTACAACCAGTTACCTTTTCATATTTGAACTGAACGATTTCTGCCAGACTTTAAAGGCCAAGGTGTGGCGCGATGCTCGAGTTATACAGTTGCTGCTCGCTTTGAAGTAGGGCGTGATGACCATGACATCACTACAAAACTATGCTAGAACAGTGACTCTAGCACAGTTTTCATTTGTCCAAATGACATGACAGTGATAGAACTGAGTTAAATTTGAAGGTTGGCGATGCCAAATGGCAACGTCCTTATGGGAACTGTGCTTGGAAGCGGCGAGGAAAAGAGGACTGTAGACAGAGCATGAAGTGACCGATGGGAAGTATGAAGCGTGTGGGACGATGTTAGCCAGTGAGAGGAAAAGCTGTTCTTCACCCTCTATGAATCTCACCAAGGTTCTCACTTCTCAGTGCAGCACTTCAAGTAGTTTGTTGCCGCCGTACTTTTCAGGTGGGAGATTTTTCCAACGAGATGCAACAGATTGAGCAGATGAACAATCGCTGGATTCTAAAGATGAAGTGAGTGACAGAAGGGCGGAGTAGTGTTATAAGATGGAAGAAAGCGGGTGGATCAGATGCAGTTTTAGAATCTTTATTATGTGTAATTTATAATAAAAAAAATAAACAAGCTAGCAGATTGCAAGAGTTGGACCTGTTTAAAGGCTTCACGAAACCCTTAATATTTAATCTTATCTAAATATAGAAACAGAAGTTTCTTAATCTAATCGGATTGGATCTAAATCAGTCTAATATATCCGAGATCTACAATTCCCAGGTTAGATTAGATTAGATCTGAAATTATTTCACCTTAGTCCAGTGGTTTTCAGCCGGGGTTCCGCGGGCGTCGGCCAGGGGTTCCGCGGCATTTCAAAATAAAATTTTAAAACATGAGCTGAATGATCCATAACTAATAATTTGGAAGACGCATAATTATGCGTCAAATGAAAATTCTCTAGATAGTTTCCAACTGTCACTCAGACAAAGTAGGCTACCAGGCAGGGCCGGATTAACAAATGGGTTGGCCCTGTTCAGTAAAAAAAACTGTTTCGACTACAGTTAAGTGACTACAGACAGTTAATATAATACATTTATCACAGAGTATAAGAATAGGCCTATATAAGTGTATACCCATACACTATTGGGCAACGAGCAGGACTGTTTCGAGTCAGGTAACAGCATTGTCAGGGTCTTTATCAACAATATATGCTAGAGCCAGTGTCCTTCTGTTGAAGTAGGATAAATGGGTGGAACAGGAAGAGGAACTATAGAGCAGTTCTACTGCACACACCGTTCCAGTTGCGAAACTAGTTTCTTTGGTTCCAAATTCCATGAAACCGGTAAAGAAAATTGGAATGGTTGACAAAACACCGGACGTTGTAACATCTCCAAGTACGATTGAATCTGCCTCGTTTGAAATGTGCCGTTTATCAACCAGTAGTGCAACTAAAACTAAGGTGTTGTCCTCTATGCACTAAGCGGCTGTAAGACGTGAAATTCGCTGCTTCAATATGTTTTAATGTTATCCCAATAGCCAGTTTCAAAAGTCTGATTTCAAATTTTCTTTTAAAAGGACATCTTAAAATGAGTTTTGCCTAATAGACATGTTGTCCAAGGATATTTTAAGTTTTGCAACTGATGGATGTCAGTTTTCTGTTCTTAAAAGCTGCCATCTCACGTGTCCATCTGGTTTAATCTCAACACCGCTATTGACCTTTGTACTCAGTAAAACACTGAATTCTAAGTTGAAATCCAGGTGTTGAGATCTCCTATGTATATATATATATATTCAACAATAATGCAGGAAATTTTGAGTTATAGGCCAGCTCGGTTTTAGATGCGATCTTGAAATATTTATTAATCGCTACCCTACTCTAAATTAACTAACTTACCCTATCGTATCCAACTGCCATAGCCTATGCAATCAATCATAAACTACCGTATCTGACCTACCCTAACCCACTCTATTACACCCTATATCATACCCTGCCCAACCTTGCATTCCTTATTTTTCTTTACTTACTGTTCATTGCCTCGCTCTTACTTTGCTTGTTCTTTCTCACACTCACTATAAAAGCAGAAGGATTCGAATTCCGAACCTCGAACGCTGAAGTGGTCACATTTGCTGCTTACCAGATGTCCACAATGAGACAAAAGTATCGATTAACAACGGCAACAACAGAATATCTAATGTACCTAGGCCCTACTAATGATGTTATAACAACAGTCTATCATTGTCGGAGCCCAACTGCTTCGAGGTAGTACACTGGAAATTGTCAGTCCAATGGTCATTCCAATGGTCAGTCCAATGGTCAGTCCAATGGTCAGTACGACGCAGCTGTTCTAACGTCCAGTGTGATAGATAGGTTAGTAAGTAGGTGGCTTGATCTTTGTCAGAAATCTTGTAGGCACTACCGATAGCGCATTGGATAACATCTGGCGTAGAGTGCGAGAGGTACAGAGATCGAGTCCCATAGGCGGACATGCTTTGTAGGCTGCAATTTTCGCCGTGTATTGCAGGCTGTCTGTTCTGTTAGTAGTTAAGGTTTATCGCATAACATGTACATGTACAGCGCAGTGCGTTTGCAGGCGCTTAATTAAAGAATAAATATTATTATTATTATTATATTATTATTATTATTATTATTATTATTATTATTATTATTATTATTATTATTATTATATTATTATGGTAAAACGTGGGACGCAAAGCAGAGGTCAAATAGTATTCCAATAGTGGTCATCATCCTCATGTTTACATGGACATTTAGAGTTGACGAATGTATACATGAGGTATAATCTAAACAATATTAACATTACCTCATGTTTAATTTGATGCACTTGGATTCTAAACCTATATGATTGCAATCTTGAAAAACCAAAGTAACCATATGCCATACGCAGTCATGTGTGAAGTCGTATACGTAGTTGAACCAGAATTCAGAGGTAATTAGCAAAGGCGTGTGAAGCAGAGCTACACTAACGTGAAAATAAACGCTTCTTCATATATCTTAACATCCTATGACAACTTTGGTATCGATGCATTCAGTGTCAAATCATAATAGAAAAGGAGAATGCAGGAACGGTTACAAAGTATACCTTTACGGTTAGACACAAATCGGATGCTACTGCACAACGACAACGTTTTAGTTGTTATTATTATGATGATGATGATGATGATGATGATGATGATGATGATGATGATGATGATGATGATGATGACGACGACGACCATGACGACGACCATGATGATGATGATAATAACAATCCATTTCCATAAATCATATATTCACCCGGGTTTTCACAATTATTTGACTGGTGATGACATGATCTCCTGAGAAAAATAAAGGGCGTTGGATAAACTACATGCGCTTTCCGATATCAGTCCTGGTCTAATTTATATCACATCTCGAGGGCATCGCTCTAATTTATATCACATCTCGAGGGCCTGCCGGCGGCGAATACGGATAGGAACCGAGGGAGAAGAGACGCGTAAATAAGGATAGAAGGATCGTAGGCAAGTCACACCCTGGCCAACGGTGCATACGATCGTCCGACCCTTGGGCGCTGCCTTTCTAATTTATAATGCGCCACCGGTCTACCTTGGCCAAAGCGTTAAATTTCCGGTGGGTAAAATCAAACTTGTAACTCGGACGTTGGACTGACGCCTATGGATTGGATTGCAGATGGGAGACTGCGTGCGAAGATTCTGTTAGATGTTATGTAGCGCATTTTGTTCTGTAAGTGAGGAAGATGAAGGAAGGGCGACTGTTGTTCTCAGTGACTCCGGTTGCATTTACATTAAGATACACTTAATGTGGGCATGTAGGCCTATATTCAGTCATGGTTAATTAGACAGTTGATTAGTATATAGGCCTACATGAATAAACATGGTAAGATGTTATTCTATACAATGTTAACATTAACACAGTTACATTTACAGTAACTGTCTGTACGTGGGCTTAGCCTTACGAAGAATTAATTACTCTCTATAAGTAGTAGGCCTATAGCATTGAAATTGCAGCCAGTTTTTATACTTAATTTATTTTCTGCATGTGCATATTCTTCTCGTATTCTTTTGATGTTCGTAACATCTGGTCACATCAATAGTCAACAGTGACAAAAACCCAAAAACTTACACCAGCACAAGTTACATAGATCGAGATACTCCTATCTTGTGGAATAAAGCATTGGTGTGTGTACGTAAAGCGTAGGCCTAATCGTAATCATAAACTCAAAATTTCAAATGCGTAACTTGAAAGTTACGCGCAGGGCACCAGCTTATTCACGAGCGCATACGTACTGTATGTGTGTCGCTGGGCATTTCAATGACGGCTTTTAGGAATTTCACGAAAGCGTTTCTCGCCAGCCTAACCGATGTTAGCGTTTGAAAAGAACAGTTTCGTCTATGTGTGCGACTGTTCTTCGTGTAATTGGAAAAAGTCTCCAATGGCTTTGTCACAAAGGATTGTAGACAAACCAACTGATTCCCATCCACGGCTGACAGTTGGCGTAAATTCAACGTCCCTAGCTGGAACAGATTTCGCCGAAGATGAAGAATGACATCGAGCTGACCGAAGGGTTACGGTCAATGATTAGGCTGACCAAGCGATTATTCTGAGGTTAAATGCTGAACAAAAAAGGTGTGCGAAAGATCTCACATTTCCAGGTCTTTGTTGCGTGATGATTTAAGCCCACCGATGACAACCTCTCGGAAAGGAACAGCTAATGCCGACCGAAAGATTTTGGCTTGATACAGCGGAATCAAATCCACGTTTCCCGGTCGCAAATGGAATGTGATTTCTGACTGAGCATTGTCGAAACGAGCATGCATGGCTACGGATGGCATAGCATAAAATCCAAGGGTATTGTTGTATATAAGAACCATGGATAATTGTGGCCTGCAATAGTATAGATTTCGTAAAATGCACTAAATAACTCGAGATCAAATCCAGAGAAACAGATAAAGAATGAGCTAAAAGACAATGGACGCAATTGTCTTTTAAGTCAAATGAGACGCACAAAGAAGTCCTCCAGTTAGCAAGCTGATACGGGTGTATACTATAGCACCAATCCGTATATGGCCGGAGTTTAGTCAAATTTCTCTTTCGTGTACAGGAATTGGATTGTGTAGGTCTACATGTAAATAAAAAGGAACAGATCGTTGCAGTCTTCAACAACAAGACCAAATTAACCTTGGTCTTCAAACACAAGACCAAATTAATCTTTGTCTTCAACGACAAAAACCCAAATCAAGTGCAACCCTAACTGACGTTCGTCATCAAACGAAGTCCTCACAAACCGAACAGGATGGAGGAGGTCGGAGGGGAACACGAGGTCGTCCATGTCACAAACCTGCTCAACAGCAGAAGACTGAGAAAGACTTCAACCCCAAGACCAAATTAATCTTTGTCTTCAACCACAAGACCAAATTAATCTTTGTCTTCAACCACAAGACCAAATTAATCTTTGTCTTCAATCACAAGACCAAATTAACCTTTGCCTTCAACCACAAGAACAAATTAACCATTGTCTTCAACCACAAGACCAAATTAACCTTTGTCTTCAACCACAAGACCAAATAAACCTTAACCGAAACTTTAGGCTCGGGCATCTACCGCAGACTCAAACGGGTCTCTCGTATTTTCCCCAGGCTCTTTTGAAGATTTACACACACCCATTATATTGCATACTGTTTTCAGAATGCACCTGAAACGGCTCTATATATATATAACTGACCGATACAGTCGTATATTGCATTGGTTTATTGATAGAAATTACAGTATACACGCTGGTTTACAGTGCAGCTAACAGTATTAATATTGCATAGAATTTATGGCACACTAATCGAATACAGTTCAGAGACAGCGTCTCAGTCTCCTCCTCCTCCTCCTCCTCCTCCACCTCCTCTTCCTCCTCCTCCTCCTCCTCCTCCTCCTCCTCCTGTTTCCTTTTCTTCCAGTAGTCTTCTTTCTCTGCATCTTCGTTCACTTCCTCCTCTTCTTCCTCCTCCTCCTCTTTCGTCCGATCCTCCCTATATTCTGCCTCCCACTTTCTCCTCCCCTCCCAACAGCGCCCGGTCAGATTTGATGCGTCCGCCCCAGTAACGTAATTAGCTCGAAGCTTTCAATGTATTAGTTGCTAAAGCTCAGGTGCGTTGAACAACTGCGCCCCAGCCATACAACTCAACGACGAGAATACACATCCATTGCAACACTCGCGTCTATTATTATTATAGCGTCATATATATATAGTCACATATATCCAAATAAATATATATATATATACAGTTAATACAGAGGTTACACGCCACCGACAACTATTGTATACGACGACAATTCAGACTTAATGATGATTGGTGTGACTGTGTGGTTCATCCGCCGACTTTGCACATAAAATATACAATATTTATACTTACGCTTACAAAATATACAGGATATAAATGATGCTGGACATTGCTGGTAAACTTTTACAATTATATGGCTATATTGATATATAGGCTACGTTCGACACCCACCATTTTATATAGAAACCTATAACTGTAAAAGCCAGCAATGTTCAACATTCTTTATTTTATGTGTATTTTGTTGTAAAAACTTTAAGAAAATAAAAATCAGTTAAAGAAAGCAAGAGTTATATATATTGTATAAATAATATTATATATAATATTATATATATATGTATATATAATTATATTACTGTTCACGTACTTTGTCTTCATCGTTGGCGGGACGCGCGCGAGGCAGCGCTTTAATTATGTTTTCACATAAAGGATAGTAGAGAACTCTTGTTGCCTGACTTACAGAAATTCAACCTGTCGACCAGGGTTTAAAGTGGGTGGGAACGCGTGGGAACGGCGTTCCCACTGCTCTCGAAATTTGTTGCTTGCGTTCCCACTGCTCACAATGCAAGAACCCTCGAAACGCATGCGTTCCAATAAAATTCTTCTTTGGAGTTCCCACTGCTCACCCAAACCACTTTAACCACTGCTGTCGACCAACATAAAACGTGGACAATAGTAGCTTCAGACATCAAAGACTGTGGAGGTTATGTACGCGCAGATATAAACACACGAAAGCACAGATGCTATATCCATCTTTTAACGAAATATGTTTTTGCTTAGCAAGCCGACCATACCACAAGTTATTTGATACCAAGACATTTCTGAAGTCTGCCCATGTTAATCCTCAACAGACTGTATATGGAGCAGGCTACAATAGTTACAGGACACATTTACAATTACACTATACGATTTGCATACACTTGTTCTTCACACGGCCAACTGTTCAATGGACGTTTGAATCTGTGAGTTTCGCGATTAAAAGAAAGTTGAACGGTTCTGTTGAAATGGACTCTTGTGGCCCTCTGGCGAACGATAGGTAAGCGAAAGCAGTATTCTTATACTCTCAACACTAAAGTCCAGTAAATGAATAAAATAAATAAATAAATAAATACATGATAAATAAACGAAAGACAAACAATTAGGCCTAATAGGCAAATAATAAATATTATATAAGCAGATATGAGTTGGCAGTTGCATTGAATTGTTTTTCATATTTCAAATCCGTAAAAATGAGCTAATAATTCCATCTATATTATATATCATATATATTTCCTAATATGTAGCAAATAAGAACGTATGTATTTATATATCTAGATATCTATATGCATGCATATAGATATCTAGATATATAAATGGTACGCGTGCGCATGCGTAAGTCCTTCCTGGTCGCCTGGTGGTTAACCTCATCTGCGATCGGTGGAGTGATTTTAGCACCGGAAATGAACGCCTCTCGCGCAACTCTGCGCCGGAAGTGGTTACTTTGTAGGGAGCGACGCCAATAGAGCGACTTCCGTTGCTTATGAAAAACGCCATCTATCGTCTTAAGCGAAGGAAAAGCGCCTTCGCAAAAGCACGAGCGGACGGACGGACGGATGGAGGGACGGACGGACGGACGGGGGTCGGTGCATGAGGGAGTATTGAAGGGATCCGTCCATGTTTGGATCAACCGACGACGAACGCATATAGACTCAAATGGACCAAGTTTCATTAGTTTCATCTAATGAATTTTCAGCTTCCTTCATATATATAGATACCCCTACATCTTTATGCAGTGTATACAAATATGTATATATATATACATGCATTATATATATATACATGTATATATGATTTTTAAAACCACCATATACATGTATGTGTAGGCTAATATTAAGAGAGAACGGATTTTATGGTGGCTGCATGAGGGGGGATGCGCTTGGCCTTCGAGTGGCGCTTTAGAAGTTTGGAGAATGGAGATTACGATTACGAATTTACGATCACGATGATTTTAAGGGGCCTGCGAAAGGCACCAATGGATTTTAGTCGTTGCGATTCTGTACGGGTTGCAGCCGACCATAGCTACCAGCCAGTCCGCGAAACAGAAGACTTTCTAGGCAGATTGAACAAATACAACATTTGTTGCTATAACGTCCTCACCTGTTTAAAGTTAATGTCATAAATCACTCATTTAATGTGTGGTTCGTGAAAAAATCAAAATTAATATAGAGTAAACATGTTGGATTTAGAAGATAGAATCAGTAAAGACCATATAGTCCCGCCTAATTAGGGCCATATGACCTATTAACAACCAATCAGATGGCGAAGTAGATATAGAACTTCAGAAAATGTTTAAATATCTTAAATAAAGAAAAAGTATTAACTAATAGAAAAGAAAAGATCTAATTCGTGAGCTACTTGTTCAAAGAATCAAACTGAAGAACAAAATAGGAAACAAATTACTAACATATAAAACCTATACGAATACCGTCGTTGGTCATCATCGAGAAAACTGTGCCGCTGTATCTAAATGCAATTAGGAGAATGTTCAGTAGGTAATGCATTTACATTGACAAACCAATGCATTCCATATCCGAAATGCTTATGTTTGTTCTGTAGAAATGTGCTACAAAAGTTATCCTGCGATCTGCATGGTATAAGAGGTGTGAAGTTGCGAGAAATTGTAAGAAATAAATATCAAATACACGGGAGCCTCGTTATTCTTTATATTCTCCTTATATCTTTGCTCATATCGATATTCAGCAATTTGAAATATATTGACAGAATATATTTTTTAATGTTTAATACTGAAAAACTCCGATAAATGTAAATTTCATCGTGTTGCTTAGCAACGATTCTCAAAGCATATCGCTGTATTTAAGTCTTAAGCCGAGAAAGATAATTAGAAGCCCAAAAGAGATTGGAACAAGAAAGATCTGGGTATAAGAGTGGGTAATGCAAGTTGATCATTGTAACCTTGAACAGAATGTATCATTGTATGCAATGCAACACGAATACTTTTCTCAATTTTGCTCGGGTATTTGTTTATGATTTTTCCACGTGAGGTGGCTGTCAACGAAGACGCCAAGAAATTTACAAGAGGCTACTTTTGCAAGTTACTGATTACCAATCAATATTATATGCATGAACTGGGAGGATATCACTTTTTATGTGAACAAATATATTAAATATATCTTAAATTAAGAGATGACCTATATGCTCATAAGCAGTGAGCAATTGGTTTTGGTTCCTTGTTAACTGACTTAAGTAAAACATTTACAGATTTATTAGGTAAAACTGCATTTTTGTCACCAGCAAATAAAATAAAGTGGAACAGGTTAGCTGTGGTCGAGAAATCACTTATCACAAACAGAGGACTTAGGATAATCCCTTAGGTACACTTGTTAAATAAATTTCAAATTCCAAAGAGGCCAGTTACGTAAAACCTGTTGCTATTATTGTTGTCGAAGTAGTTCTTAAGCCTTAAATTCCATAGAATTCCAACTTTTCAGCAATATTGAATGGTATACCGTATCGAAGGATCTTTCCAAATCAAAGAACACTCCAACAGGAATTCCAATATCGTCAAAATCTTGTGAAATTGTGTCGTGCATGCATAATGTTATTCAGAAGAGCCAAAGAAGTTGAATGACCAGATTTGAAACCAAACTGGGTTGGATTGAATATAATTATTAGATTTAAAACTATATTTCTCCGACATTAGCTTCTGAAATATTTCGAGAAAGGGGAGCATGAATACAGGTTACCAAAATTTTTTCGACTACCTGTCTTGAAAATCTGAATCACCTGAACCTTAGCAAGTTTGATTCGATTAGGGACGACACCAGAAATTTTCTTTGCTCATTTGAGCTAACGGTGACGCTATGAGGTACAATCATGGTTCATAGTACGTACAGCTAAATGCGGATCAATGCTATTCGTACCTATAGGGTTACCAGACGTCCGGCATGTCCTCCTTTTTGGCCTCTTGTCCTCTGTCCGGCAGGCAAAGCTAAAAACCCGGAAAATGTTCAATCCAACCCAGTTTGGTTTCAAATCTGGTCATTCAACTTCTTTGGCTCTTCTTAATTACATTTTGCACGACAAAATTTCACAAGATTTATTTTTGACGATATTGGAATTCCTGTTGGAGTGTTCTTTGATTTTTGTATGTTTGTTGTATTTGGGTAGCCTATTGGCAATTATTTTGTGACCGTTTTTAATGTCTTTACACGCGCATGTTGTCCCTAAGTTCTCCTAACTAATCTACCTATTTATTTTTTTCATTGCAGCTACATTTTCCAGACGTTTCTAGTCCATGATCTGAGTAATGTTACAATGTTGTTATGGTCAAAGTGCTAATTTTATTTCCGGTAGCTTTTCAATGTGACCGTTTCTTGGTCACTTAGGAGACCCTCTGACTCCGGAGTGAAACATTCAATGCGTCCTCCTTTGTCCTCCTTTCCGGCGTTCTGTGTTCTTCTTTGGCTACCCATGTAGGGGAGACCGGGGTTGGTTGCAACAGGGGTTGGTTGCAACACCCTCGCTAGTTAAGCGCTGTATTATAGCAGCGTGAAATTAACTCGCTTCACATGTACAGAATAGCTTTTAGGTCAATATGAACTAATGTTCTTGTAGGTAGTTGATAATGGCTACATCAAATAATTAAAAGTTTTTTTTTCGTAATCAAAGTAAGTTTCCCGGCTTCGTTTTCTTTCGTAATGTACCTGAATGTTTTGGATCAATTTAATGTGGTTTGGTGTCATAATTGGGACAAGGAATTGGGCTTCAAAATGCATTTAGCCATTTTATTTAAAAACAACGCTGTCGACAAAATTTTCCATAACAATGTCTCTGCATTGCCTCGGGGTTGGTTGCAACATTTTTATTGGGGTTGGTTGCAACATGTTGCAACCAACCCCATGCATTTGTTTCAATAAACCGTGTTCGTATACTCGACACAATTATGGCACATTATATTGTAATATTATATGCATTGCACTAATTATTGGTACCAATTGAATTATTTTAACCATGGACGTGCTTTAATCACCTAATCTTTGAGTTTTGTAAGCCTAAATACTATGTGTGACTATGAGAAATCATAAACGAAAAAGTGATCGCGGTTCTGCTAGTAAAGAAACAATTGTGGATGCAGTTTATAATGAAGCTTGTCTTAGACAGTCTGCAAAAAGTAAAAACGTTCATTATTCAACATTAACTTAAATCTGCTCGTTTGGCCAATGTGGCAATGCCGAATCCAGGATATAAACCAAAGAAAATTTTTTTTAGACCAACAAGAGCAATTAATTGCTAAATATTTGGTGATGGTTGGGGACATGTAGTATGGCTTATCGCCTAAGGAAGCACATGAACTTGCTTACCAATGTGCTACTAAATTCACTGTGAACTTTCTCCCTCAGTGGTCTGCTAAGTCTGCTGCTGGTGAAGATTGGCTTTCGGGATTTATTTTGTGAATCGTTTTATCAATACAGAGACCAGAAGCCACGAGTATGGCAAGAGCAACTAGTTTCAACGCAACAACCGTATACTCGTTCTTTGACAAACTATGTGCAGTTATTGATCGTCATACTTTCCAAGCAAGTGATGTTTACAATCTCGATGAAACCAGAGTAACCAATTTCTGCAACGCCTTCATAAGTTGTCTCTCGCAGGGGCCTAAAGCAGATTGATGCGTTGACATCGCTGAAAGAGAGCAGTTGGTGACTTTGGAATTAGCAGTGAATGCATGTGGGAATTCTGCGCCTCCAATGTTTGTTTTCCGCTTTAACTTCAGAGAACATTTTATAAGTGGCTGTGTCGGAGTCGCACATCTTTATGAGACATTTTAACAAACATGTTAACCAAAATTTAGATCATTCAGTCCTTTTTGCTGATGGACAGCCACACATTAGCATCGAAGCTATATATCTCTGCAAACAGAACGGTGTGGTCAGATACTGACGTTTCCACCACACTGTTCTCGCAAACTTCAGCCCCCACTTGATCGCAATGTCTACGGGTCTTTCAAGAAATATTTCAATATTGTGGGTGTAACCTGGATGAAAAATCAACCTGAGATTAACATGACAATTTTTTATTTACCAGGAATTGTATCTCCAGCCCTCCCAAACTTCATAACGCCGTCAAATATACAAGCAGGGTTTCGGGTATCTAAAGTGTGGCCATTCAATTGACAGTTTTAGATTTTTATTGATGACTTTGAATACATGAATTTTTAATTTGTTCAGTTTATTACATTCTTAGATGTAGGCAGGCCTCAGTAAACAGCCTGAGTTGAATAATTAGACTACTTTCAATACTGTTGCAACCATCCCCAGGGTCGTTGCAACCAACCCCGGCCCGGGGTTGGTTGCAACACTTTGAAGCCCTCTGTTCAATTGGCTATTGTGGGCACATGTTTTGTCACAGAGACTGTCGCCATGGCTTGATTTGGTGCCGAGATATAAAGGGTATATATGGGCTAAACTGGTTTTAGGTTGTTCCAAAAATAATAAAAATATAACAACAAATATGAAATTTGTTGCAACCAACCCCGGTCTCCCCTATCTGGCAACCCTATGACGTACCAGATCCAGTGTAATTCTCCTTACAGATTTAATTTTAGTTACAGTTACTGTTAATGGTTTTTCATTTAGTTATAGTTACAGCTATAGTTAGTATTATTTTTTAGTCATAGCTATTGGATTTCTATTTTAGTTAGTACTTACAGTTACAATAAGGGTAAGAGAAAGATCTTTAGAGACATTTTGACTACACGATTACTATGACTAGGCCTAATCGCTATAGAGGCATTTACAAAATAGCTAAATTTATGCGCCACTATTACTGGTTTAATTCACAAATTCAATATCCGTGGCAAACATAGGCTACTAGTTGTAGCGCGTTTTCACGTTCTCATGTTTGTCAATATTACTTTTTTGTAACGGAAATAACGATACATTTTCTGTAGTGTTTTTTTATAGTTACTGATAATTATTTTTAGATACAGTTATAGTTATCGTTAACGAAATAATTTATTTTCGTTAACAAATATTTTTGTTGCCGTTATCGTTAACGAGAATCACACTGACCAGAACTGCACATAACTTTCAATACATGTGATAGGACATTAAGTTTCTCCATTGATATTGGATGTAAATCAAACGAGTGCAATAATGGACCTTTGTGGTGTTTCCAGGGAGTTATAGTTTTCGGGATCAGCTGCTAAGGAACAGCCTACTTGTAAATTAATCATTAAACTTATTCGCTATGGTATTAGATTCATTAACTGATATATCCCGTTAATATTGATACAGTATAGAATTTTACTAAGTGACCAAATAACACGTTATGTCATTCGAACATTCTTTCCGCATTCTGCAAATTTGTCAGTTCAGCTGAAACACTGATTTGCTTAAGTTTACTGCAATTTTAAATGAAGTCGGATTCATTTGCATCTTTGGGGTCTTTTAACATACCCAAGACAACTTAGACATCTTTCCACAATTGTCATCCAAGACTGATGTGGACACTGTTTCCAGGTACAAAGCGTTGAATAATAGGCAGGGCTGTATCGTGTGCTACCTTACTGGCTATCTACAAGCAAGGAATAGTAGGCCAACGAAGGACACACGCTAAAGCTACAGAGGTTCAGTCCAGTTTAGTACAAACACACACACACACACACACACACACACACACACACACACACACACACACACACACACACACACACACACACACACACCTACACACACACACACACACACGCACGCACGCGCGCACACACACACACACACACACACGCACACGCACGCGCACACGCACACACACGTACGCACGCACGCACACACACACACACATATATATATATATAATATATACACACACACACAATACATACTTAGTTACATATTCAAGCACTATGAATGACTGCGTCGACTAAATGGTGATAGGCTATATCATAATCATTATGAAATCATAAACAAAACTGTGCCCTGATCGTTGGCCTTGGGATGTCTACACAGGCCCATAGGCTTTGCTTGTACGGATCGGTTCCAATGGTTAGGTATACCGTATACGGAAGTCGTCGGCTATACGATTGAATAGAAGTTCATGTGTCGTCTAGCATTAAGATTAACAGAAAGCAGAATAGCAGTGCAGTAGAACCTATGTACAGCACAACAGTTTATTCCCACAAGACTTGTATAACCGCGGAAAAATACCATACATTCGCTTATGATATCCATAGAGTGCATGCATTCGTGTACTAGATAATCTCTGTATATAGATAATCTCTGTATATACACTGAATATACACATATACATATATACTATTGCTAATGGTAAAAATAGCAATCTTCCATCGGTTCCTGTTATGAATGCGAACCAAATTCATTACCAATCTTCACATACTGCCTATATAAGTGTATGTATATATATATATATATATATATATATAGACTATATATATATATAATGTGTCCTTTTTAGAATGTGTCCTTTCTATATATGTATATATATATAGAATATGAATTGATAAGGCGTAATGGAATTAGGGGTTTTGGGGTCGGCCCAATCGCTACACGTAGCGCCATCTACTGAGTCGACGTGTCTACTCGGCGAATGCGTGCGTGCGTGCGTGCGCCTGTCCGTTCGAGTGAGCGCATTGCATTCTGGTATTGCGACGACGTCGGTGATGACGACGACGGCGCCGCTGATGATGTGTGTTTCAGCGCTGCGTATGCAAATAGTAATGGGCGTCGATTGTGGAGGGGGCGGAAGGGGGTGGGAGGGCAATCGGAAGAGCCCCCTCCCTCATCCATTTCCATGTGACCGAGTGTTTTTTTCCTGTATACTCAATACAACATGTGACGTGCTTGGGGCAGAGGGCGGTTCAGATGCAGGGACAGTTTGAATTGCACGGAAGGCTTGAGTTGCTTCTGGTCTATCGGACTGTACCCACGCAGACTACGGACGGACTGTGTATGCACTGGCATGCATGTGTGCAATGTATGTACGCAATGAGTGCATGTGCACAGTGTATGTATTATGCGACGATGCACGTGCAATGCTGAACGCTAACAGTTGAGGCTCTATTAATAATGTAACGTAGGCCCTACGACTACTCTCACTATGTTGCGTAGGAATACACAATGCCTCGTATACGCTTGCTTCGAAGATGAACACAGAGCAACTCGTGTGCTTTAAGAGAAAATTAAGACTAAATCTATGCGTTTGTATTTGCCTAAGTTGATACAATTCACGAATACAATTAGGCGCACGACTGTAAAGCTTTAATGTCTTTATCTTAACCGGCTGCGATGTTACTCTGAGAGCATGATCGGTTTCGACAGCTTTAGTCATCAGAGTCTTCGAAGGAACGTAGGTATAGACTTATAATGTCTGAAGGACCAGTTACCATTTACACGTTCAACGTGAAACCAGAATGCGGCTTAGCTATTCCAGGGGTATGTCCCATGGCCTAACCGATTGTTGTGAGCGTTTGACCACTATAGCTACTACCATATTTTAAGAACAACTAGGACACGGTCTCTTGGTGCTACTGCTTAGTCTGTTTATGTTACGTGACATTTATGCGCTACTCACGTAGTCAGTTTCTGTTTCATGACATTTATTCTATAGAAGAACTGGTAAAGTTGCAAAAAAATTTCATAGGTAACCCAAATGACCAGCTTTGATTGGAAAAGTAGTCGATATTTACAACTATACTTCATGCAACCATGTTGGGGGGTATGCCCATCATATTGGACGCCAGGCTGGATCAGAATGAAAGGAGAAGAATGGAGAGGAAGGAGGAAGGAGATACGGGACAACTCTGGACCCGCTCTCATACAATGTGCTTTTTAACTGTGTGAAAGTGAGGCCAGTGTGGTCTACTGTCTTCCTGGAACAACCAAGCGACGACCATCCATCCATCCATCCATCCATCCATCCATCCATCTATCCATCCATCCGTCCATCTATCCATCCAACCAACAAACAGCCGCCCGACAACTGCGAAGACGAACTCAAGATGTAGAAATATAGTTCTGAGTTTTAAGAAGAAGCCGAGTCACAGGTGAAATCGTTATAACAAATTAATTAATTGGAAGTGGAAAAGCAGACGACAAGCTGGCTTCTAATGCAAGAAAAACAAAGATAAATAAGATATTGAAACAAGAGATAAAGAGATAAAGAAGGAGAATCGCTGTCGGACAAAGCGGCACCTAAGAAATTCTGACAATTATCAAAGCACGGACAATTGGAAAACGCTTCTATTTTCTCAGATACTAATATCTAAAAGGGGTCATTGTTCTTCAATCAAAGTCCAGTTGACGCTGTTTTAAGTCGTTGTTTCTAGGTATATGTAGACTGTGCTTTCTGCTAAGTTTAACAAGTTCAGAGTCGTGACCAAGGAGATCGACTTTTTGATGTTCCTGAACAATCCAAATTGCATGCACAGCAACTAATGAAAGCTTCTATTGACTAAACATTCACTCTCATCGTCGTCGTCGTCGTCGTCGTCGTCGTCGTCGTCGTCGTCGTCGTCGTCGTCGTCGTCGTCGTCGTCGTCGTCGTCGTCGTCGTCGTCGTCGTCGTCGTCGTCGTCGTCGTCGTCGTCGTCGTCGTCGTCGTCGTCGTCGTCGTCGTGAAAGAGTATTGGTAGCCGCAGAAACACCATCAGTGACATCGGATCTGTCAAAGGGTCAGGCAAATAATACATATTAAAGAGGGCAGGCCTAAGATGTTAAATATTACACGGGTAAGATAAGATTAGGATATTAAATATTATACAGCTAAGAACCATAATGCACTGTCCCCAGCGAACACCCTCTTCGAACAGGCGATGGTCGTACTTGGTTTTCTTATCCATCCAATTTGCGCGCTCAACTGGTAGTTGTTTAAGCTTTTAAATGGACAGAATGTAAACCAGAAATTGAAATAGCGTAGTCTATGGGGCCCAAACAAAATAACAAACTACGATATTTACCCAGTCCATGGAATAACAATCTAGGATATTGATTCTAGAACATTTATGCCACTCATCTGACAGTAAGAATCACAATGACAGACGCTTCAGAATTAAGCGTGGACCCTATTTCAACAATCCTGCTTACTTATATGGTCCTAAAACTATAATGCTTAGAGAGGAAAGCAGTAACGAGGTCAGCGCGCGTGTAGATGCATAATTGTCTGATAGAAATGATCCAGAGTTACATTTGCTGTCGCACAATTGCTTAGTTATAACAACAAAAATATTGACGACGTTTCTAGTCATCAGGACTTTAAAGATGTTATTGTTTAGGACCATTTTATCTAGCCACAAGTTTGACGACTCTATTTAGTAATGGTTGAGTCAGAAATTTTAAGACCTTTCTCACTTTCACAGTTTCTCAGTAACCTTTTTCTTGCTATGACCTACATTTAAATGTTAAAAAGTGTCCTATAGCTAACCTGTGGAAAAACTAAAGACCATTCTTCGTCTTCTATGGATCCAAGACACGAGGAAAACTGGAGTGTCCTATGGACCGAAATAAACAAGCTCCTGGACTGGGGGATGCAGTGGTGTAGCGGTATGCTCGGTGCTTTGTAACCGGAGGGTTGCAGGTTCGAATCTACCTCAAGCCGCTGCGTAGCGACCCAGCGCCATCGATGTTCTGTCGTAGGCCTATGATCGCAAGGCCGTAGCTAGGGGGGTGTCTTTGGTGTTTAAACACTCCCGAAATTGAATAATGTAAAGATGAAATAATGCATTTACTAACTACAAACCCCTTGATCGGTTGATTCGGTTGCATGTCGGCTTGCTTAAGGACGAGAAAACAAGCCCCGAAACAGAAAACACCCCCCGAAACAAAATCCTGGCTACGGTCCTGTATGGTCGTGTGCACTTCTGAACTTTGTAATGAGGGCAATATAAAAATGCAGTTGTATTGTAATGTTTTGAGGAAGATAATGCGACGGACCTAGAGATACTTAGACAACCCTGAAATTAGGCCTTTCTGAAGAGTGGAGGACAGCTGGACAGCTTGATGTCGCGTCGTTGGCCTGGCTACACTCAACTGAGCTTGCCACCAGAAGAAAGGAGAAGGCAGGCCAATGGCTCAGTTGAGGCAGTGGTCCCTGCATGGTAAAGGTCCCAACTTTACTGTAGCATTTTAATTAGTGTTTGCAATAAACAAATTTTAACATCTACTTGCGATACAATTGCAATTACGCCTGGGTATATTTTTCGATTCTCTCTAAACAAACAATCTTAACTTTGTCATGTTAATCAATCCAAACAAACAACGGAGTTTCGACCGCTGCAATCAAATCCTTCTCCACCCGACAAGACCTTATGATTGTTCAGGCTCTATTATAATACCTGGTAATTGCCTTGTAATATATATATATATATATATATATATAATATATATATATAATGTATATAATATATGTATAATATTATATATATATATATATATATATATATATATATATATATATATATATATATATATACAAGAGAGTAGAAGGACTCGCTGTAATATATATATATATATATATATATATTCATGTACGAGAAATTGCGAGTGGCATATGTTGAGGGTGGCAGTGTGAGATGTAGGAGCTCTTGACGTCAAATACAATATGGCGGTCGAACGGTTGGAATCGGTCGAGAGTCAATTTACAGTCGAGGTCCTTGAATGAGAATTAGCCGCCGCCGACGACTGAACGACTGCGGCTCATGCACCGAAACGCCTCTGCAGCATCAGCCATCGTCATGACGAAGAACAGAAGGCAGAATGGAAAATGAAGAGAGGGAAAAGAGGAGGAGGAGGAGTAGAAAGAAGACAAGTGAGAAAAGTAGAGCACGAAGACGAGGAATGATTTGAAAAAAGATGGAAGAATAGAAGGATGAAGATGCAGGGAGATATAAGTACAGGCACCTGAGTAAAAAGTGAACAGACGCAAGAGGACAGAGAGAAAAGGACGAGCCCGCCAGTGTGACCAAAGAGAGAGTGTGGCAGGTTCGTTTCCCGCTCCGTCAACTGTATTGGCTGCGTTCCTAACGCAAACACTTTAACCGTCCAGTAGCACGACGCATATATATGTATATATATATATATATATATATATATATATATATATATATATATATATATATATACAGCCACAAACAATTGTTTTGTTCAAATCATCGAGAATGCTAAGAAGTAGAACACGCAAAGTTAACAAAGGATTTCGATTGAATTCAACTCGTGTGAAAAAACTTCTAATTGAATATTTCTCATCAGTCGTGTGTAGATTATGCTGACATATTTAGAGAAGTCTAGATGGCAGTCCTTCTTATGCTGTTGCCCGTAGCAACAGTAACTTTGGCAGCAAACTAACTGCTTAGAAACAGCCGCCTTTGTGTCGGCGCAGTGATTTCCAGCTCTAACCCCAAGTGCCAAATAATACATAGGTAAATAACGGGTTGCCTATTAGGGGACCAGCGATATGTTACAATTAGATGAACACGAAGAGGGATGAAGAGACGATTGAATGACAGTATGAAAGAGGACACGAAGAAAACAAAGAAGAGGAAGACACAAGTGAAGATAAAATGGAAGGGGACAGTGTAAAGAGGATCGAGGAAAGAGATACATGAAGAAAAGGAAGCTAGAACTATAAGACAAAGCCGAGATTAGAAAAAAGAAGAAGTTGTTGGAGAAGCAGAAAGAATAAGAGCAACTAGGGGAGACGGCTGGTCCCTCTAAAAACGGTTGCAAACCAGTCGCGATTTGATGCTTCGTCGAAGATCTGTCGCTGCGTCCCTACGATAAAACGATATGTATCGATCCTACCCAGGTATCTTGAGTTCCGCCTAAACTGGATAGGAAAACTTGGAGGAAGGGGAACGATGGAGACAGAGTGTTAGACAGGCAAGTGGACAGACAGACAGAGACACAGAGACACACGCAGAAACATTCAGCTTCATGGTACGCTTGAGGTGCAAACCAACTTTTCCGAATAGTAGTGTTTACAAAAATCTCATTTGGTAACTGTCTTCGATCAATCGAGAACCTTAACACTATAAATGACAAAGCCATTGTGAACACTGATGTGAGAATGTTATTTCACATGAACTGCTTCCACAATACGCACAAGAACTAACAGGATGAAGAGAACACAGCAGAATAAAAGGTAGAGTGAGAGGAACCGCTGGACCGTATACGTAACTCCAGTGGTTTTCGCAGTAACTAAGCAACAGAGCTCTGCAGCTTCTAAACTGGAGAATTCGCAAGCACGCTATTTGCAGTTAGGAGCCCGCAGAAATCTGTCTTTCGAATACATTGCCTATTCTTAGGACAGTTACTCATCTGTAACATTCACAAAGCGATCTCTATATGAACATCTTGAATGCGCTTCTCGCTAGTTTCTTGTGACCCTAACTGATGAAAAGTAGTTCAGTATAGGAAACGAAAAATTCACAAAATTGCACTCGTCCAAGGAATGACTTTATGACTTGCGGGCGATGACTCTGAATTCATCTGCAAAAGTGCAACGTCTTCTATCGATAACTCTGAACTAGATCAAGTAATGAATTGGATGCACTGTAAGTCGGCCTCTGTAAGAAAAATTCCGTCTCGTTTCTTAAGCCTTGCCCGGAAGCGCAAGAGATTAAAACTCGTTACAAGTTTAGACCAACGCATAACCTTGTTTGAGCATAATACAACGAACTAATTACTATTAGCAATATCAGCAACGAATGTTTCATTCCGCCTACGACATCTGCAAAATTACCTGCATTTCTTCTTTATTCGGTCATAGCACGTATATTTCGCTTGAAAAGACTTGTTAAGACTTTGTGCCTACCCAGTGTTTAATCTAGACGTCTTTGGGGGGGGAATGTCCCCCCAGGATTGATGTTCCCCCGAGAGGCCAGCAATATTACAATGTAGACACCTTTAGGGGAGGAAAATTCCCCCCTCCCCCACGATACACGTGGAAACAATGATACATGGTTCCCCCCCCCCAGAGAGATGAATTCCTAAAAAAATGTCATCAAGGCTTTTGAGAGAGTAATTGCTGTAGAAAAAGTAAAAAATTGGGCGAAGAACTAAAAAAAAGGTCATCAACTTTTTGGGAAGATGAAATTAGGAAAAGTCTCAAACTTTTTCAAGATGGATGAAAGAAATCTTGTGTAAATTCTTTGCTCCCCCAGAAACCTTGTTTCCCCTCCCAGAAGAGGGGGACTAGATTAAACACTGGTGCCTACCATCAGAATAATCTGAATACTGTAATGATTAGCTAGCATTTATTAGGAGGCCTAAGAACAATAACAATTCTGAGATATTCGATTACGTATTTCCACGCTGTTTGAGATATTTCTGCATAATTATTCCCTCATGTAATGTCCTGTACAATTTTAACGTTGAAATAGCTCTTCCCAATCGAGATGACTGCTGACTGCATTGATTAGCTTTTGTTCTTAATTACTTTAACGTCACTTAGGCTGAAGCTTTTATAATGTAGGCCTACTTAAGTCTAGAGACAAACATTCATTAAACATTAACTTTCGACAAAAACTAATGACCAGAATTAAGCAGAGGGTCGATTGTTGTATGAGTATTGATCATTATTATTCTCATCAAGTGTTTCTGCACGGCCATCTAATCTGCTAACTGTAGACTGCGCTTCATCCTCTCTCTCCTCTTGCGGATATATACCTACTCTAAAACAGTTCTGCAGTAGTAGTAGGCCTATGCAGTATGTGACGTCATCTTATGACCTTAAAAAATACCTCAAAAATATATGGCCCAACTTTAGTAGTCATTCATTCATTCGTTCTTTCATTCATTCGAAGCACTTATATAGCGCCTCTCGCCAATAGGCCACTACCCAGCCCAGCCCCGGCGGAAGAAAATAGTTTTCAAGCGTTTGTAGAAAGTACATACGGAGTCCCTAGCTCTGCAGGCACAAGTGTCTCGTTTATACCGGGTGACATTTGAAAGATCTTTAACATACGAAACAAAGCGCTACAATAAAGTAACTATTCAGAGTCCATTCATTAGCATTATTGTTGAATTGAATTGTAGTTGAATTATAGTCTTGTATTCGTCCACTCTTTGATCGCACAAACTTGCAAATTATTAAAAACGTATGAGGTGTTAGAATAGTGGTTAGAGGAGAACTCAGCAACTAGTAGACTTATGGTAATTGAGAAGTCTATGAAAATTGTAATTTAGTAATTCATGGGAACTTAAAGTCCATGGCCCTGTGAGCACAAGCTTTAGTGAGCTTTTATTTTAGAAATTCTCTCAACACTTTTCTCTTGTCGGTGAATCAATCGTTCACACGAAGGCTACATTAATATTTATTTCTGTTCATACATATGTAATCCGGATAAAAGCATGCTCTTCGGAAAAATCAATAGCGCGTTATTTGTACCTAAGGACAGAGGTCGTAATGCAGACCGGAAATGATTCTTTTTCCAGTCTTCCGTTCTTCCGGTGTCCGCGCGAAATGTCCGATTAAATTCTGTTTCCGTTCCTGGTTCGCTTTAACTCGATTAGCGTCAGTCAGTCGACAACACCAACACGGTATTATGCCTTCACCTGTCTTCGGCAAAAGGGGTCGCAGAGAAGGGGTGAGCAGGAGATTTATCGTTCTGTTCCTCCCTCCATCCTTCTGAGCTTATAAATTTCACAAAATCCGCGAGATCTCGCCTGCACGTGGCCACCTGTCGCCACGTTTTCTATCATTTCCCCCGGAAACACTTTCGCCGTATAGAGTCACTAGAGGACGCTGCTGTCGCTTACGTAAGAAGATATATACTCGCTTTGTGGGTCCTTCGCATGCTGGCTCCGCCCATCGGCTTTTCCATGCCGTCTGCCATTTGTCTGCGGCAGTATCTAATACAGATATGGTTTGTGCGGGATGCGTCTGGCCCCGAGATAAGCGGCGGAGGATGGAGCAGAGGATTAGTCGCCCAAAGCTCTTGCGCAGATTAAGGATTAACGCAAAGATCACTGGATGCAGGAGAGACACGCTTGCGTCTGAAAATGACAAGAAGCAATCAGATAATTATGTCGCTGTCCGTTCCTCTGTTTGTGTGTCCGTCCGCGTGCTTTTCACTCGGTCTGCCTCTTATTCTGTCTGTCTCTTATTCTGTCTGTCTCTTATTCTGTCTGTCTCTTATTCTAACTGTGGCGTGACCGAATTCATGAAGACATGCCAAGCTGTGATATCTTAATTGGACTTTGTTTGTGTATGCAGTCTAAACCTCCGTTTCATCTGCAACTCAAAGACACTCTGAGAGAATATTCTTCATTATTCTGATCCAACTAGTTCTCACAAATACATGATACTGACGGTGATAACTTGCATGCAATAATAATGGCCCGCTTTGTAGAGGTTGACATAGGTCAACTCTCCATGGAGTAAGCGTGAGCACTTAAACCAAACTTATAGTCACTGGATCACACCACTCCTAACATGACTGGAGTCAGAGAGAGAGAGAGAGAGAGAGAGAGAGAGAGAGAGAGAGAGAGAGAGAGAGAGAGAGAGAGAGAGAGAGAGAGAGAGAGAGAGAGAGAGAGAGAGAGAGAGAGAGAGAGAGAGAGAGAGAGAGACAGAGACAGAGACAGAGACAGAGACAGAGACAGAGACAGAGACAGAGACAGAGACAGAGACAGAGACAGAGAGAGACAGAGAGAGACAGAGAGAGACAGAGAGAGAGTGTGAGTGAGTGAGTGAGTGAGTGAGTGAGTGAGTGAGTGAGTGAGTGAGTGAGTGAGTGAGTGAGTGAGTGAGTGAGTGAGTGAGTGAGTGAGTGAGTGAGTGAGTGAGTGAGTGAGTGAGTGAGTGAGTGAGTGAGTGAGTGAGTGAGTGAGTGAGTGAGTGAGTGAGTGAGTGAGTGAGTGAGTGAGTGAGTGAGTGAGTGAGTGAGTGAGTGAGTGAGTGAGTGAGTGAGTGAGTGAGTGAGTGAGTGAGTGAGGAGGACAAGCTTAAAGCCTTAGGGAGGCTGTTCCACCCGGAAGGGTATGGAGGCCATCACGAGACCGTGGTCAGATAGTATTGAGAGATGCATTAACTCGATTCACTCTGGACTCAAGACTTAGAGAATACCCTGGTTCTTCTGTGAATCTTTTAGGGCTTCACCCATAAACCCTATAACCCATCGGCGCCTCCATTTGGAGGCAGATTCGTTGACCCACTCCTGCCAACTACACCCTATGACATATATATATCTATATATCTTATATATATGCATGTATGTATCATAGGGTAGAACCGTAGAAGTTCGCCTATATTAGTTCAAAATTATTCCGACTGAAATCGGAAATATATTATTTTACCCGATGAGAAAGATTTTCAAATTTCAAGAGCAAGGTTTTCTTTTTCTATTTTTCCTTTTTGGTTTCGACGTTCTACACTTACTTTCCGTGAATTCGATATCTAAACCCAAAACAACAGAGTTTCTTAAAATAAATTCTTTCCTCCTCGTGGATTCGAACCTTCTACCTTCAAACAGAAACATCATTGTATGTACCTGTGTGCAAATACATGCACTTCCGAATACAATATAACAGGTAACGTAGAAGCAGAAGATGTATGTATGTATTTCGCATCTGGAACATTATCCGTTCTTACTTATTCACTCAACTTATCGGCCAAAAGGCGCAGTGCTTAATTCCGGTCGGGAGCGGCTTAGCGTCGGATTAGCCAAAGATTCGCGTGCGTCTTAATTACCCGTCGACAGGCGGCAGCACAGGCGCCTGCGAATTGTAAAAGAATTATTGGTCCCGTCATATATGCTCCGTCTGTCTCAGGCAGACTGTCTTTCTGTCTGTCGGTCTGTCTATCTGTCTATAGGTATGTACGTACGATTGAATGTATGTGTGCATGTATGCATGCATATACGTGTGACCATCCTAGTGTAGCCTACTCTATGTAACAGAGCCAGAGAGAGAAGGATAGATACGGTGACATGGAGACGGACAGCCGGTGTATCGGCATAAACAAAGAGACACGTCCTGGTAGATGCGAGAACAGGGACAGAGTAGTCGTTGTAGGCGTTGTTGTTGTCGTAGTTGTATGTCTTGTTTCATCATTTTTGTCGTTGTCGTCCCTCGGCGCCCGTTAAGCCGATTGACTTTGCGTGTCGCAGCCACACTTTGCGCCACTACAACTTGACTCCTTCCCAACAACACCTTGTCTCTGTCCTCTTCCTCCTTGTCTTGCTCCTTCTCCGTCTCCGCTTGCCTTAGGTCCATCACCCCACTCTCCCCACTCCCTTCGGCTGACTGACTGTCGACCATAATCCACGGCGGCGTTGGTGGTGGTGGTAGCGGTGGTGGTGGTGGAGGTGGTGGTGGGTCCGATCAACGTGTGTCGTCAGATGCAAATGATGCGACCGGAAACAGTCGACGATGATGTCGTCTTGAATAATCTTCAGTCCTCTCTGCGCCTCCATAGGTCCGTCTGTTCAATCTGTTGACTGTCTGCTTCGCTGCCTCTCTGCCTGTCGTCTTCTCTGTCGTCCTGTGACTCCTGTCTATTACGTTCTGTCTGTTTTCTTCTTTCTCTGATTGTTGCATTGTCTCTCTCTCTCTCTCTCTCTCTCTCTCTCTCTCTCTCTCTCTCTCTCTCTCTCTCTCTCTCTCTCTCTCTCTCTCTCTCTCTCTCTCTCTCTCTCTCTCTCTCTCTCTCTCTCTCTCTCTCTCTCTCTCTCTCTCTCTCTCTCTCTCTCTCTCTCTCTCTCTCTCTCTCTCTCTCTCTCTCTCTCTCTGTAACTCCTCTGTTTCTTTGGATGTAGTTCCGTTGAAAGTCCGAAAATGTATCTCATCAGTTGGAGGTAGGCTGAACGATCGGGTGGGAGGGAAATCGAACCAAGGCTTCATCTATTCAGGGATTGTGCTTGATGTTCTGTCACTTAGTCACTCCCTGGGACTTCAACTAAAATTCTTACTATCTCATTTAGTTCATCTGCCTCCAGGGGTGTCTATTCCCCCCTAAGTCATTGGAGCAACGTCCCTATCCCCCTCTTTTCCCCCTCCCCGTTCCCCCCTAAAGTGGTGGCACACACACTGGCAGATCTTTCCCCTCCTATTTCTTGGATGGAGCATTTGCTCCAAGGTTTCTATGGTGTAGACGCCCCTGTCCGCCTCCCATCGTTGAAATGACAGTGATAGACATTCCAGCTGCCCAACAATCTCTATGTCTGCCTGCCTGTCTTCCTGTCTTTCTGTATGTCTGTCTCTATGTATGTATGTAGGTCAGTGTTTGTATGTAAGTATGTTTGTTTGACTGCCTCTCAAACTGAATAAATAATTTTCAATTTTCTTGTCTACGTATAAGTTCATACATTTCCACGAGTATTCATATAGACAGTACGAACGCGTTTGCAATCAACGATGTGTCCATGCACGTATAAGTATTTTTATAGAGAGTGCCCGTTTCTACTCTAACTTCCTCTGAATGAGGAACAGGAAATAGTCAAGAGAGACAGTCGACAGGAAACATATAGTGCTATATAAAGGCAAATCACGTGAGACCTTCTGTGAGACAAAACGTGTCTGCAATAAGTCTGCTGTTCCTGATGGGATGCCACCGCCTCTGATGCTGCTCCTGCTGCTGCTGAGCTTGCTCTTTGTTCCAGTCCATCACTGTCATTTCACGATTTCAGTCCTCCTCCCTATATTCCTTGATCCTCTTCTTGCTTGGCTCTTCCTCGCTTCCTTCTTCTTCCTCTTTTCATCCTCTTCTAACCCGTCATATTGTTTTCAATGCTGCCTCTGCACCATTTCTACTCCATTCTTCACACTTTGTTTCCTTCCATTTGTCTTGCAAATTATCATAACCGAGTCATTTACATTTACACTTACGTTTCAGTAAGCGAAATGTAACTGAAGCTGTAACCTATCGAAGTTTCAGAACCATTTCGACTTTGACAACTAAACTCGATTACCATAACATTGTATCAAAAATCAATGATAAAAATGACAAAATGCTCTTAGAGTTGATACATTTAGAGTTTTTAACTGAAGTCTTAGAACATCGGAGACAGGTCAAGGGTCATTTGATGGGAAAGAGAGACAGAAACTGAGACGGAGAAGAAAAACAAAACATATAAACGATAAAACACTATTTTTTTCTTTCGTTCACGGTAGTCCCAGAAACCCCGTCATCTGCTATCGCCGCCGCCGTTAAGCCTTCAAGTCGAAACCAGTCGCTAAGCTGTCAACTGCTAGCGACTTCGTTCACGTTAATATTTTGCATGTTGCTTCAATCGCGATTTCCGAGTTTCGATTTTTACGAAGACAACAGCGTCAGGACAGAAGCAACACTTGCTTATAAGTGCGAGTCACAGCGCAACAGACTAGTAGTCTAACAATCAGTCGATGTCAGGTCACCAGTTCTTTACTTACTACCTGCCCGAGTGGTGTCTATAACTTTGCATGACGTCACGGAATCGTTTTCATCGAAAAAGCGTCTGTTCGTATTCTTCGTACAGGCAAACGCTTCGTACAGGCAAACGTAACGTTGAACATACGTTGGTTTCAACGTCTACGACAAGTCAACTTAAGTCGTTAAGTCAGTCACTAACTCATCAAGCGACTGACTCCGGAGACTAGCTATGAGAAAGGCAAATCTAGGGAAAGGCGCTAACTATTATTAAATACTGAAGAGAAACAGCGTCGCGTCGCCGATGTGCCTGAAACGGAAGCAATCAGGTTACTCTGACTCACTTGCAGCGAAGGGGTCGAGAGCCCATGCAGACCTGAAATCGGGAGAAAAACAAAATCCTGCAAGGAGACCCTTCCTCTCTGACCCTATCACACCTACATCCCCTAGAAATCTTAAATTCGACCAGCAGTCAATAATTACAGCACGCACTTTCTGAGAAGCGTGACGAAATTCGGAGACGTTGCCAATGAGTCTAACAAGATCCAGGTGTCGCAATCGGAGGTCGCCGTGTCGTGTGTTTGCCGTGTGTTGATGTCGACCCTCGATTGCTCGTTCTTTTACTTGCACTTTTATTTAACGTGCCTAACTTTTCTATAGAAGATTCACGACGAACTTTGTTTAATTAATAAATGAATTTAATTAAAGAAACAAATATATATACACTAACTCTACGGGAACTTCCACGTAGTATTAAAGCGTTTAGATATTAAATCGGACTATCTCAAATGTTGCTTCGTACAGCCTAACTACAGATCGTTCTTTCGCGTCAGTCTCTGAATCTGACGGACTAATACTCTGCCGCCGCCGCTGGTCGCTCTTCTCGATGTTGTTCGCTCGACCGATGTTCACGCGTCGTCCTCGCCAGTAGTACAAGTCCCGTGTTCTCCTTTTCCTTCCGTTAAGTAGGAACTTCAGCGTGCATCGGTCAGCCCCCTCCCCACGTCAAGCTATCGTCAATTAGTGTCAGATTGCTCCTCGCGACGCGGGTCGTCGCTCGCCTGCAGCGCGGGCGGTGTCTGATTACACCATAGCCGCGAGGTGTCCTATTACACCTTGGCTGTGTGGTGTCCGATTACACCTCGGCCTCGCTGCCTTCATTGTTGACCCAGTGGAGACTGGCTTTCGTCCGTCATCATCCTATCTCGACCGGCAACGACGCTTACATCATAATGATGATGCCATCTCGTCGTTGTTGTCGATCTCCTCACGCGACACCTCCCTTCCCGGGGAGGACAAAGCCAGTCATTGGTTCGCCTCCCGGCTGAGAATGATGTCGTTCCCTCCATCGATTTCCTCCAGACCATGTCCTCGTCGTTCCCATGAAAATACAAAATATCAGCACAGTTAGAAATTATATTTACAGTTGTCGCGGTGCCTTACATGGTAGTCCGCCTTCTTCCTCAATCATAGTCTGGACAAAAGATCAGCGGGAATATTCAGCGCCCCAGGACGATATTTAAAAGCGATATCAAAGTCCTGGAGTGCCAGAGCCCATCTCGCAAGTTTAGTACTTGTGGGCGTAGAAGCAGTTAGGAAAGTCAAGGGGTGGTGGTCAGAGTAGAGGGTGGTCCTTGACATACAAATCAAATTCCTAAACTTCTTCAACGCAAAGATTACAGCGTACGCTTCGCGTTCCACAGTGGCCCAACGCGCTTGCGTAGCATCTAATTTAGAACTGGCGCAACATATTGGCCGTTCTGTACCATCGTCTTGAATTTGGTATACGCAGCAATCGACTGCTTTGTCTGAAGCGTCAGTCGATAGACCAAACTCTCTGCCGTAGTCAATTGTCTGCAAACATACAGTGTTATTCAAATCGTGCGTAAGTTTATCTAGCGCCTTTTGGTGATCAGCTCGCCAGGGTATCTTAACAGGCACCGATTTCTGGGTCAAGTCAGTGAGAATTCTGGCTGTCTCAGCCAGGTTAGGGATGAAGTTCCTAAAATAACTGAAGAAGCCAATTAATCTCCGTATGTCCTTTTTGGACTCGGGTTGAGGGATTTTCCCTAGCCCTGCGATTTTCATAGGATCCGGTTCAATGCTCCCTGATCCGATCAGGTGACCTACAAACGTTGTTTGTTGCCTAGCAAACGAACTCTTCTTAATGTTAAGGGTCAGACCCGACTGTTGAATAGTCATTAAGTATTTCTCTAGGTGTTTCATGTGATCCGGCCACGTCATCGAGTGTACTGCCATGTCACTATGTGAGGGAGTGATGATACCTAGGGCCAAAAGTTCGCGGGTCTGCTTCTCCATCTCCGGTTTGAGCAGTTCCGGCACCTTATAGGCTCGCAAACTCTTCGGCCTGAACTCCGCGCTAACCCTGATTGTGTGTTCTAGGACGGGACAGAAACCTGGTTTGTCCGAGAACACATCTGGAAACCTGTCTAACAGACTAAACAGCTGTTTCCGCTCGGGTACCGTTAAGTGTGCAACGGCAATAGGGTCTACTTGTGCACTGGGCCTTGTCTGCCTCGTGACGAAGCTACCCACCGCTTCCCCGTGACCGAAGTCTTCGTCCTTCTCGAACAGAATGGAGCAATTGTTAATCAATGCTTGCTGCATTCTTTCGTTATATTTGCGAATCCGATTTGCGTGTAGTAAGCGGCTTTTGCCCCTTATTTCCACGATGTATGTGTAGGGCGATTTCACCTGAGCGATGATGGCCGGGCCTTGCCATTGGCCCTCCTTCTTTGCTCCTCGCGCTTCCGGTGATTGGATGATGACTTTGTCTATTCTCTCTTTAGGCAAGCACAGTTGTTTTACAGAATGCCCAGCTATTTTGTCTTTATGAAAGGGCAAATTGTCTTCAGTGAAGAAGCTCTTCGCCCCAATTTTCCCGTGGGCCAAGAATGGTGCTAGTGTCGAACATTGTGCTTGTTCGGCCGCCATCTTGCTTCTGCCTACTATTGTGTCTTCCTTGGGTGGGGGTGGTATCTCAGGATTGAAGAATAGCTCTTCATTATCCGTTTCTTCGGGGCTGATTTCTCCTGCACTCCCACTGTCTGCTTGAGCGACCGTGAAGTAATCCTCGCCTATCAGCGTCCTAAGTCCCTCTACCTCCTCCCCTCTCTCCTCTTCCTCACTCGTCTCAGTCCTTGCGACCGCCTGCGCTTCTGAAATTTGGTCTATTTCAGGAGCGCTGGCCGCGTGACTCGAATACAACGCTGTCTCGCGCAGCAAGTCGGCTGTAGTGGGCGTGATAATTAACGGTTCATTAAGGTCTTTAATGAGTGCCGCCCATATCCGAACATCAGGGGCGTAATTTACCTCCCCCTCCCTGTCCTCGCCGGCCTGAGACCCCTTTAGTCTCAGCCGCACCACGTCCACAATCATTGATTGACCGTTCAGCCCCTTCACCTCTATCTGCTTGACCACAGGTAGGTTGAGCGGCCTGATTAGTTCTGCTCGCGCACAATTGTATTCGGCCCCGCTATCTATTAGAGACGATGTCACAGGGAGTCCCGTAATATACACTTTCATGTACTCTCTTACATGAGTCTCCTCCACGTCAATGCAATCCGGGCTTGTCGGCAATGCATGCTGTTCTACCTCTTGTATCAATGGTGGCCCGTCTTGTCGCGTCTCGCTTTGTCTGTCTGCCTGTCTGCCTTGAGCTCTGGTCACGGTTGGCTGGACCGCACACGCGCTCACCTGCTTGCTTTTAGTTTGTTTGTTCTTCGAACACAGTTTAGCTCTGTGGTCTGGAGAAAAGCATAGGAAACAAAGGCCACGCTTTCTAATCTCGTCGGGGGTTGGACGTCCGTCTGTCCTGTTATTTGTCTGTGTCCCTCCCGGTCGGTCAGTCCACGTGTCCGTCTGTTTAGCTGTCGTCTGAGGAGGTGCTGGTGCTTTCGCATAGCGAGCCTCCGTCTTACCCGTGCCTAGACTATGCTTCGTATAGTCACTTTCCCAAGGGTGTGTGGCAACATAAGTGTCAGCCGCTGCAGCTAACTCTTTGTGCCCTAACCAATTCTGTTGCTCTTGACTGAGGATGAAATTCAAACATCCTCTGGGCAACATTTCTTTCATTTTATCTGCAATCAAGAGGCTTGTAACCTCATCAAACGTCATTGCCTTGCGATCTTGCAGATAGTAAGAAAGTAAATTATGCAGTCTCGAAGCTAATGTTGTGTATGATTCATCTACCGCCTTTTTTGCGTTCATGAATCGCTCTCGTAAAGAGACTGCGCTCACTTTGAACTCTTTCAACAAGAAGGTTTTTAGCTTCCCGTAATTATCAAGCTCCTCTTGTGTGAGTCTGGCCGTCAGTGCTCTGGCCTGATTATCTAGACAGGTCAAGAGTAATCTGCTTCGAAGGTCGTCTGGGACAGCGCAAGAGTCGAATAACTTTTCATCATGCACGAATAAACCAGAGATTTGAGCATGGTCGCTTGGGAACCTCGATAAGAGTCCTCGCAAGCTTTCGCTATACGTTTCCATTCGTCCTACGACCGAATGCCTTAAGTTATAGTCCCTTTCGTCTCTGAGTCTCCTCTCTGCGTCCCTTTCCTCTCGGACTTCCTTCTCTCTCTTCTCTGCCTCCTCCTTTTCTTCTCTCATCCGCTTCTCCTCCTGAAGTCTTAAATTTTCTGCTTCCTCTTTCCCTTCTCTCCTCTGCTTCTCCTCCTGAAGCCTGAGCTCCTCAGCCTGCTTTTCCTCTAGCATTCTGAGTCTCTCTGTTTCCTCCTTTTCTTCTCTCCTCCGTTTCTCCTCCTGAAGCCTTAATTTCTCTGCTTCCTCTTTCTCTTCTCTCCTCTGCTTCTCCTCCTGAAGCCTGAGCTTCTCAGCCTGCTTTTTCTCTAGCATTCTGAGTCTCTCTGTTTCCTCCTTTTCTTCTCTCCTCCGTTTCTCCTCAAGAATCCATAGTCTCTCAGCCCGCTTCTCCTCAAGCAGCCTGCTCTCCTCCCCAATTATCCTGAGCTTCTCAGCCTGCGTCTCCCCAAGGAGCCTTCGTCTCTCTCTTTTCTCTTTTAGTCTCCTCTCTCTCTCTTCTTCGATCCTTCTCTGCCTTTCCTTCTTCTCTTCCATTCTCCTCTCCGCTCTCTCCTCAAGTAGCCTGAGTCTCTTCTCCGCTCCCTCTCTCTCTTCTCTCCTCAGTTTCTCCGCTTCCTCTCTCTCTTCTCTTCTCTGCCTTTCTTCTTCCTCTTCTAGTTTCCTCTCTCTCTCTTCTTCGATCCTTCTCTGCCTTTCCTCCTCCTCTTCTTTTCTCCTCTCCTCTCTCTCCGCTTCCTTTCTCTCGTATTTTAATCGTTTGAGCTCGACTAGCTGCCTCTGCACTGTTGAGTTAATAATGCTATCTGTGCTTACTTCCTCACTTACTTCTGGCGGGGCCTCCCGTCCAGAAACAATTATTTCAGCGCTAGCCTCTCGGAGCTGGTTCATATTCATGGGATCCCATTCCTTCTCTTCTAGTCCCATCTTTATCAGATATGCGACTAGTCTGTGATGGGGTATGTTCCGCACCATCATTCTTTTCCATGCCGACAACTTATCCATCTTCCAACAGTCCGCTCACTAATAGAAAAAGATAAGTAAGTTAGAGGAGAGTCACCGCTGGTCAGAAATCAAAGAAAACAACGTCCTAAAATTCTACCATAAATACAACAAGAACAGAACTGAGCAAAAGGAGCTACGCAAAAGCCTCGGCTATTCGCACACCAATCCTCATCCAGACCTCAACCGCAACCTCACAGATTACCACGACTACCAGTAAGGACTTACCCTCTGATACGTCGAGCGTGTTCCGTCTTTTGGTATCTTGGCTGATCCGCTGTCCTCCGTTGCCACTCCCGTCCGTCGTTGCTAGCGATGGTCGGTCGTCCGTCGGCGCTCTTGTTCCTCGTCCTTGCCTGTTGCTGTCGGTTCTTTCGAGTCCTTCGTCTCCGGAGTCCGGCACTCGATTTCTCCAGTTGCGAAGGGTTGTATTCGCCGCTGGTCCCGATCTGTTGAGATTCCTCTTTCCGTTTCCGGTTCCGCTCTTCGTCGTGACGTCTTCAGTTGAAAATCCTGTCGACTGCGCCAATGTCGCAATCGGAGGTTTCCCTGTCGTGTGTTTGCCGTGTGTTGATGTCGACCCTCGATTGCTCGTTCTTTTACTTGCACTTTTATTTAACGTGCCTAACTTTTCTATAGAAGATTCACGACGAACTTTGTTTAATTAATAAATGAATTTAATTAAAGAAACAAATATATATACACTAACTCTACGGGAACTTCCACGTAGTATTAAAGCGTTTAGATATTAAATCGGACTATCTCAAATGTTGCTTCGTACAGCCTAACTACAGATCGTTCTTTCGCGTCAGTCTCTGAATCTGACGGACTAATACTCTGCCGCCGCCGCTGGTCGCTCTTCTCGATGTTGTTCGCTCGACCGATGTTCACGCGTCGTCCTCGCCAGTAGTACAAGTCCCGTGTTCTCCTTTTCCTTCCGTTAAGTAGGAACTTCAGCGTGCATCGGTCAGCCCCCTCCCCACGTCAAGCTATCGTCAATTAGTGTCAGATTGCTCCTCGCGACGCGGGTCGTCGCTCGCCTGCAGCGCGGGCGGTGTCTGATTACACCATAGCCGCGAGGTGTCCTATTACACCTTGGCTGTGTGGTGTCCGATTACACCTCGGCCTCGCTGCCTTCATTGTTGACCCAGTGGAGACTGGCTTTCGTCCGTCATCATCCTATCTCGACCGGCAACGACGCTTACATCATAATGATGATGCCATCTCGTCGTTGTTGTCGATCTCCTCACGCGACACCAGGCATAAAGAGAAGAAGCACAATCATGTATCGGATAAAGAAATGAAGACACGTATCTAAGTACAGGCCTACATCTGAACAGATATCTAAACACGAAACGAGAGCGAGACACAGACAGTGAATGGAATAGGCAGCAACTAAGAGACACAGTTAACAAGCGTGTGTGTTCTTGTTTGTGTGTGTGTTTGTGTGTGTTTGTGTGTGTGTTTGTGTGTGTGTGTGTGTGTGTGTGTGTGTGTGTGTGTGTGTGTGTGTGTGTGTGTGTGTGTGTGTGAGAGAGAGAGAGAGAGAGAGAGAGTGAGAGTGAGAGTGAGAGTGAGAGTGAGAGTGAGAGCGTATGAGTATATGAGAGAATGGATATGAGAGTGAGAGCGTGGGAGTAAGAAGGAGTTAGAGTATGAGACCGTGGTAACGTACGCGTGTGAGTGAATTAGTATTGAAGAGTATGTTATTCTGAACAAGTGAGAGTATGAGAGACAGAGATGTAATGTTAGCGCTTGAAAGAATTACTATGTGTGAGATTGTGAGAGAGACTTGAAGAGAGTTTGAGATAGTGAGGGAGAGAAAGTGAGGTAGTGAACACGAGTGAGAAAGAACGAGAGAGGGTGAGAGAGAGAGAGAGAGAGAGAGAGAGAGAGAGAGAGAGAGAGAGAGAGAGAGAGAGAGAGAGAGAGAGAGAGAGAGAGAGAGAGAGAGAGAGAGAGAGAGAGAGAGAGAGAGAAACTGAACGTGATAGCTGATATTTTTGCAGTCGAAGGTATAAGCTGTCTTTAATTAAACATCCGATGCCTGAGATATGAATCCGACCTCCTTCCTCGCTGGCCTCGATGGCCTCTTTCACTCTCGGTCACTCTGAAAGGGAAACCAGCCCCTCCTTCTCCGTCGACTTATTAGCAACACGACACCGATGAAAGAACGAACCGGAAGAGAGGTTCCTGGATCGAGACCTGACCTTTTGTAACCCGCCTTCCATGCCAAGAAAACGAACAAGAGAGCGAGAGACCAAATTCAATACAGCTCTTCATTATTCCGCACCCTTTGCCTAATTTATTGTGAGAACGAAACTGATATATTACACAGGAGCTATAACAATCATTATAACCCAATCCGATCCAGTTTATCAGATTATATAGCGCCAACATCCTGAAACGTATCAATAGATGAAACGGATGCAATATCATAAAGCCGGTCATTTACTTAGCGCCTTTAGATTCGCTGATCGAAAATTTCATTTCGTCGCACATAATAAACTCGTCGCATAAACTAATTAGAGAGTGAGGCAGTCAGTGGCGGAGGGTCCCTTTGACCTGTGGTTTGTACCTAAGGATTTTACATTTGCATGGAAATGTGATGCACATCAAGCTGTTTATCGAGTAGACGGAATAGATCTATGTTCGTCAGAATTACCAGGACTGTTAACAATTATGCTTCCAAAATGTATTGGCAATACCAATACTATTTCTTACAAGTATTGCAATACCAATACCAATACTATTTCTTAAAAGTATTGCAATACCAATACCAATACTATTTCTTACAAGTATTGCAATACCAATACCAATACTATTTCTTAAAAGTATTGCAATACCAATACCAATACTATTTCTTAAAAGTATTGCAATACCAATACCAATACTATTTCTTACAAGTATTGCAATACCAATACCAATACTATTTCTTAAAAGTATTGCAATACCAATACCAATACTTTTACTAATACTGTTCGATTAGTAAGTTTACGTTTATTGGTATAAATACGTGCTAGCAGTGTCAAGCACGACATACTGTGTTGGCAGCAGATAACCTAAACCAATGTCCTTTTCCCCTTGCAGGATATCTAACCCACAGTACACTGGCTGCATAACCTCCCAGGGTTTTGTAATCAAGCCAGTGCACTGTCACGCACAGAAAACAACGTATTTTATTGGAAAAAAGTATTGGTATCGAGTATCGGTGATTTACAGGCTAAAAAGTATCGGCGATACACATGCGATACCAACAAAATAAAACTATCGCGATACTGGATGCGATACTGAAAAAAGTATCGACGATACCAAGTACTGCGATACTTTGTCGCGATATTAATAGCCCTGAGAATTACCAATTGAGTAACAGTTCAATAAGTCAAATTTGTCTTCATTTTGCAAGTGCTGGGCACATGGCGTTGGCATTTGACGCAAGTGCTGGGCACATGGCGTTGGCATTTGACGCAAGTGCTGGGCACATGGCGTTGGCATTTGACGCAAGTGCTGGGCACATGGCGTTGGCATTTGACGCAAGTGCTGGGCACATGGCGTTGGCATTTGACGCAAGTGCTGGGCACATGGCGTTGGCATTTGACGCTTGCACGGTGGATAGACAGAAGGACTTGTAGACGATTACTCGGATGGGATGTTGTCAGACCTTTCCTTTCCCTTTGGCATCGTCATCGTTAAACCAATGCCGACTGGAATTCAAAAGCTGTCGTTCGCTGCAATCTCAGCAACAGCGACGGAGTAATGAAGGCATCCGAACAATGAGTCCACGCCTAATTCATCCCAATCCTTTATCTCCACCCGTTCTTCCTTCCCTCACCTTCCTTCCTTCCTTTTCCATTTCTCCTTCTTCTACTCTTCGTCGTCATCTTCCTTCTCTTTCTCCTCCTCCTCCTCCTACTCATCGGTTTATTCTGTTTGTTCGTCTTTCATACTGGGCACAGCTTCGCTGAATAAATATTGTCCGTGCGACTGGTTTCGTAATTAGACGCTGTAGCCTATTGTTATGGTTGCAGGTAAACTATGACGATTGGCGACAATGCATGTGATGTTAGGTTTCTCTCTCTCTGTCTCTGTCTCTGTCTGTCTCTCTGTCTCTCTGTCTCTGTCTCTGTCTCTGTCTCTGTCTCTGTCTCTGTCTCTGTCTCTGTCTCTGTCTCTGTCTCTGTCTCTGTCTCTGTCTCTGTCTCTGTCTCTGTCTCTGTCTCTGTCACTGTCTCTGTCTCTGTCTCTGTCTCTGTCTCTGTCTCTGTCTCTGTCTCTGTCTCTGTCTCTGTCTCTGTCTCTCTGTCTCTCTGTCTCTCTGTCTGTCTGTCTGTCTGTCTGTCTGTCTGTCTGTCTGTCTGTCTGTCTGTCTGTCTGTCTCTCTCTCTCTCTCTCTCTCTCTCTCTCTCTCTGTCTCTGTCTCTGTCTCTCTCTCTCTCTGTCTCTCTCTCTCTCTCTCTCTCTCTGTCTCTCTCTCTCTCTCTCTCTCTCTCTGTCTCTCTCTCTCTCTCTCTCTCTCTCTCTCTCTCTCTCTCTCTCTCTCTCTCTCTCTCTCTCTCTCTCTCTCTCTCTCTCTCTCTCTCTCTCTCTCTCTCTCTCTCTCTAGCTATCTCTTTCTCTCTCCTACTCTACTCTCTCTTGCTGTCTCGCTCTCTCGCTATCTCAGTACTCTATCTCTTAGAGTCTGTATCTTCTCTCTACCATTGTCTGGCCCTCTCATCTTCCTACCTTGCTGTGCATCCTTGTCTCTATCTCTCTGTCTCTGTCTCTTCTTCAACAGTCTGTCTGTGCTCCAGTTAACATCACTTTATCTGTTCCTCTGTCTTAGCCTTTCTCGATCTTTCGCTGTTTGTCTCTGTTTGCTTCCATATTTCTTCCTTTCTCCCTTGCTCTTGCTTTGCCTTAGTGCTTCGGATCTGTGTCTCCCTCTGCCATCCTTCATTCTATCCTTCATCGTCCTTTACCTTCTTCCGTTCTTTCCTACCTCCCTCCCACTTCTCGATTTGCCTCCCATCCTCGCTTTTCTCCAACCTTCCGGTGCTTGGCAGATGAGCCCAGTTCGCCCCTCCCTACCTCCCCTACAGCAGCATAGGCTTGACCGGACCACCCATTCACCTATTCGTCCTTTGACACTACAATCCCCATCTAATCCCATCCTCTCGCTTTAACGACGGCCATTCAAGCACCGCCAAAGACAGACTCTTAAGTAAGTAAGTAATTCTAATTTATGGAGCGCCTTCATATAGGAGCGGAAGCGCGGGAAGGAAACGCTAAGATCCTTGGATCAGTCGAAGTGCCGTGGCTAAGGCCAGAGCAAGAACCTTTCGGCTCCTACGATCAGATGTACAACAGCCGACCGGCGCTGCGCCTCCGTGCAACTGGTTGCTCGACGTTGCTGAATAGTAAGTAAGTAAGTATCTGTCCTTAGTTGCATCTGACAAGTGTACATTTGTTACTTTTTATAGAACGATTACACATAAATCTACAATAGATTACAACGTAAGAAAATTTAAAGGTCTAAATGCGGAAGCGTTTGACTAACTTAGATGATAGTATTGGCAGTGGCTGTCTTTGTAGTCGCAGTAGTAGTAGTAGTAATAGTAATAGTATGGCATGGTATGTTATCTGGAAATTTATAAAGCGTCTCTCGCAGTGTGAACTATTCAGAGGCGCTCTCAGCGTGTGAGCCTTGCGGAAACAGAAAAGACTTTAAACGATGAACAACAGAGAGAGATAGAGAGAACCTAGTAAGTAGAGTTCCACGGAGTACCAAGGGAAGGGAGTTCCATAGGGATGGGCCCACGAAAGAGCGAGATTGAGCCCTAGCAGACATCACCCGGGGAACAAACAATCAAGACGATTCAGAGAACGTAGGGGTCGATGAGAAGAAGCAGAGAGAGGTTCGCGCATCAGGTCACAAAGGCAGGCTGTAGCTAAGCCCTGTTTAGCGGAGATAGGAAGCCAATACAAAGCATCAGTCATATAAGTAGAGATGGATGAGAATGGAGAACGATGAGTAATGAGGCGAGCAGCCGCGTTAAGTACCGATTGAAGAGCAGAAAGACGGACTTTCAGAAGGCCTACCAGTAAATAATTACAATAATCAATGCGGCAACAGATGAATGTGTGGATAATGGTAGTGAAAACTGCAGGAGAGACGGATCGACGGATAGCTCGCAGTCTTGTCAAGTGGTAGTAGCAAGTGCGAGTAAGTAAGGAGAGGTGAGAAGCAAAGGTTAGTGAACTGTCTAAGGTGACCCCAGGTCGCGGACATTTGTGTGATATGAGAAGTTCGGAAAGTGAGCTGAGAGGAGTGAGAAATCAAGTTTAGATAGTTGCTGTTTTGTACCAAAACAAATGAATTAGGTTTAAGAGGAGTTTAGGTTCAACCGATTAGAGAACATCCAAGAGCGAAGATCTTGAGAATAGTAGAAGTGGTGGTGGTAGTAGTAGTAGTAATAATACTAGCAGTAGTAATAGCAGCAGCGGTATTAGTAGTGGTGGTGGTGGTGGTAGTAGTAGCATTAGTAGTAATTGTTACTTAGTAATTGTCCTTCCTGTGCAGGTCTGCACATTGTGCAACGCAGTTTCTCCCTTCATCTGTGTCCGATGCCAGTCCTTAGATCCTTCTGCCTTGTCCCACGATATATCCAAACCATCTCTTATTGTCTCATGGGCTCCAGCCAACAGAAGCAACGCAACAAATTCAATTGGAAATTAATAATTAATATTAGTTATAATAAGATAGTCATTCATACTAATGAATAACAATAAAATCAATAGTAATTAATTTATATTATTATCGATAGCATTTAACGATTACAAAATTTGAAAAATGAAAAAAAATGATGACGATAATGATGACTTCACGGTTGATGATATCATATCTACACAGTGCTATCCTATCCTTCATCGCTATGACATATCTAATCATACTGCTGATGATGTAGAAAAGAAATATAATGGTGATGATGATTTTGTGGTGACGATGATGATGAATTACTAATGTTGTCAACTGTATTTTTTCAAAAACAAAATATATCAGCCTCCAAATATTAAAGTCTCTAAATTGAAAAGTTATCATATAGCCTAATAGAAGTAAGTTACAAGTGGAAATGTTAATCAGATTTAAGTACTTGGGAATACTTGTAATGTGCTACGTAAGCAATTTTAAGATCTGATTCAAAAGTATTCTCGCCGGCAGAACTATAGGACAATAATAATCGCAAATTTGCAGCTCAGGTAATTGGCAAGCATTCCATTCTAGCACCTGTCAATAGCTGAGGGCATTTTCGTGCCGTCAAAGGATATGAGAAACATCCATTATCTATAAGCGCCGACGAAGTAAGCTGCATAGATAGGAGTGACAAAGGCGACCAACTCAAAGACTCCTGTCTCTCTCTATCCATACCTGCAGTGGGTCAGGCGACTTTCTCTCTGGCACAGGAAATTGCAAGGTTCGAGCACGCCATGCATACAATACATATGTATATAAATACATATGTATACATACATATGTTATGTATATAATAACATATGTATGTATGTATATATATGTATATTAATTATGTATACATATGTGTATACAGACACATGTGTACACATGAACATACATGTATATACATATGAATGTTTATATGTCGTTGTATCCGACCTTGTTCACTTCTTATAATAAGACGCAGGCATATTCCATCATCTATAGATGGGAATATGATTCCTCGCCAGACCATGAACAGCTGCTGCTGCTGCTGCTGAAGCTGACGATGGAACTGTCGTGCAGTCGAACAACAATGAACATCCGCGACTGAATACAAAGAAACTATTGAAAAGACAAAGCTCTCGTCCTAGAAGAATAACATATATGCATTTATTCATTTATATAATTTATATATATAATTTATATATGTGGGCGGAACAGGCAGTGGCTTCTGTGGAGGGCATCGGAATATAGAAATTATCTTTGCATGTAATTGATGCGCTTTGCTGACCTACTAATTACTTGTGCCCTATCTAACTGCTGTACCTCTTACCATTTGCGCTGACATTTGACATTGTAAAGCAATCTAGAAGTAGCTCCTACAGACAAGCTATACAAGTTATCGTTCACATAATTACAATTACTATACAGACTCGACCTATATAGATGACTTGATATAGCACCAGTAATTGTTGTAACATAAAGCTTGGGATATATATAGGTATAACCGATTCGATGAAAATACACAAATACTACATGTATAATATACACCGTATATATGCGTATTTTTCGCACGATGGCCTAATCGGTAGCGTGCTTACGGGTTCTTTTCCAACGATTGCGGATTCGAGACTGTTGAGTGCACTCAGTGCAACAATTTCGGACAAGCTTTTCGCGCTTATACTCGACTTCTCGTGTCTCAGCTTCAACTTCAATGAACGATGCGCAGGTAATAAGTGCATTAAATGATATGAATAAACGAACGAGCGAATGAATCAATGAATGTCTGTAATAAAATTAACAATAATAATAATAATAATAATAATCATAATAATAATAATAATAATAACAACAATGATATAACGCAGTCGCTCTCTTAGGTTGCAAAAACTCGTTCGTCCCATGAATAATTTTTTTCTTTTATATATCTCTGGACAATTTTTTATATACCTGGGGGATCCTTGATACCCCGGGGCAAAAAATGATGATAATGATAATAATAATAATAATAATAATAATAATAATAATAATAATAATAATAATAATAATAATAATAATAATAATAATAATAATAATAATAATAATAATAATAATAATAATAATAAAATAATAATAATAATAATAATAATAATAATAATGATTATAACAATAAAAATAATAACTGAAGAGGGGTAGCCGTTCCAGAATAATTACACTAATAATTTTTAAGTCCTTGAGGGAATGACGTACCCCAGGGCAATAATAATAATAATAATAAAATAATAATAATAATAATTTTATTTTATTTTATTTTGTCTCCAGACATATTTTTGGCGACGCCCGAGGGATCATGTTTACCTCAGCCTAAAAATAATAATAGTAATAATATATAAATCTACTGTAGGCCAACCTGTGTTACGTTCGCATAACGCCTGTTATGCAAAAATAAAACTGCGCAGATGAGCTCAGTTTATACATTCGAAAGAAGTTATCAGACGAGACAGAACTTAAAGACTTATTATCACAAGTCTCGGGATAAGCAATAATTCATTCATTCATTCATTCTGGACATTTATATAGCGCTTCTTCAAGAGACCTACTCAGAGGCGCTCCCAGCCCAGCCACGGCTATCACGAGCTGCGGCTGGCTAGAGTTCTCACGCGAGAGGCGCCACTCAATATAAGTAATGACGTGTGTGTGTATGTTTGCGTGTATGTGTACTTGTATGTGTACAGTCCGAACACCTACGTGTACCTATGTGCTGGGTGTCTGTCATCGGTGGACGCATTAATTATGAAGGCGACTGTAATGGAGTCTGGTTCTGTAGTTTGGAGCAGGAGACGATGATGCAGCTGAAGACCATGCCCTGTGTCCACTCTCCTTTGTCCTCTCTTCAAACGCCCGCCGCCCGCCCGACCGCCCACAGCGTTGTAGATGGATGCGTTCTCGCAGCTGCGGATGCAGAATTTCTCTCAGATCTGAAAAGACTGATGGCGAGAGGGGGTAAACGAAGCTTAGTGTTCATTAGAGTAGGCAGGTAAGTAAGTAGTTAGATGGTGGGACTGTGTTTAAGTCAAGTTATAAGTGAGGTGTTCAGTTGAGCTTCACTAATGAACTTAAATGGCATAGCTAATAGGATGGCGAAAAGGAAGGAAGAACAAAAACTACGGAATAAAAGGAAAGAAAGAAAAGAAAATAAGATAAAGAAATAACGAAGGAAAAACGAGAAAAAAGGAACGACGTGTTTTATCCATGCATCAATATTCACTATTCTTATTCAGTTCCCTTTCATTTCTTTTTTCTTTTTTTCTGTTTGTTCCCCTTTCTTTCTTGCCCCCTCTTTCGAGGTTCCTTGTCTTGTCGAACACGCGTATACTTTACTTCGTTCCTTGCTTGCTTCCATTAGTCTTCCTTAGTCCACCGGGCCATCTGTTGGCATGAGGGATGGACCTGTATCTCAAGGAAAGCAGAGACACAGAGAGAGAGAGAGCACCCACAAAGAACGAGAAGTTATTTAATTCACGAGCGTTGAACGGATATCCATGCATATTCGGCGATTGTCCTAAGTGCTGGGATTCATCTGCTCCTGCGATCTAACAGCAACACATAACCAAACATACAAGCGGAGAGACGGACAACGAACAGGTAGATGAAAAGAAACAAGAGACACACACAAGGATGAGCAGAGTGACCGAGTGACCACAGGATTAGACGATGACGAGATGGATACACGGGAGGAAGACATCGTAACCTGAAGACGGACGGACGGGCGGACAAGAGAAGGCAGGGGGCTGGGGATGAGCGGAAGAGCAGGCCGTTGTGCGACATCAGTTAAAACTCATCTGCATAAAGTGGATTATGTATTCATTGTCGGGATTTATCAGAGGGATCGAATGTCCCTCGCCGTAGGCATAAACAACATTTTGCGTCGCCTCGACAGACGCTGCTGGTCGGAAATTTGTCAAAGGGGGTCACCAGACCCCGTTCAATATTGATGTAGGATCGTCCGCTGGGGCAGAGGTCCGCGCAGATGATGGGGTTAAAGAAGGCTGTCTCCTCCTCCTCTTCTTCTTCCTCCTCTTGTTTCTCGTGCAACCGGAATGTGGACGAGTTTTAGGAAGACTTTTATTCCCCTGCCATCTTCTGATGGTTACTCGGGCTTCGGCTGAAATCCCAGATGCATCGTTTTATCGGGGTAGAGCAATATCCGACTGGTCTCCTTAAGAAGACCCCTCGTGCAGAGACATGCCTTTGACTGGGACGGTACACATTGCAATCAAGCAAGCTGTGTTAAGTAAAATTGGACGCAAGATCTATTATCCTCTGTAATAACAGGCTCCTCGATATAAACACATGTTTTCTGCCGCAGCACATGCGACAGATGAAGTGGTAACCTACAAATGTTCATTAAGGGTTACACGCCTCATTTCAGTCTTAATTCTTCAATACATATCAGGATTTGAATTCCATACGTATCTAGATGAAAGAAGACGTATTTCCAATGTAGTTGCGGAAAATAACCGTCAAACGTCGTCATCATGTCTCACAGTACAGGTCTAACAGGTTTAAGTATACGGATTTATTTGACATTGTTATGATATTAGAATTCTGTCGGCAACCTCCCGTACTCATCGATTGATCGAACGGGCTTCGAACTGTCAACTGCCCAGATTTGTAGCGTAGGGCTAACTCGAAATAAGACATGTCTTTGCAGGCCCGGCTCAAGACATTTGGCGGCCCTGGGCAAATCGGCGAAATCGGCGGCCCTAGGCAAACCGGCGGCGCTAAGCACAAAAAAGTTGATGACCTTTTTTCTTTTTTTCTTTTTTTAAAGGAATTCGCCTCTAAAATATTTCATCTTACTAAAAAGAGACCTCTTTTTTACGAATAATAATTAAATCATTTTTGAAAATGGAAAATTGGCGGCCCCTAAAAATCGGCGGCCCTGGGCGGCTGCCCAGTTGCCCAAATGGATGAACCGGGCCTGTGTCTTTGATTTGTTACGTACACTTAACAGGGACGCCCGCCGGTTTAAAAAAATTGGAGGACTCGACCCTACAAATTTGGACGCACACCCCTCCCGTTTCCTCCCATCCTACCCGTCCTCTGTCCGCCGTTCGTAGTCATACACTGAAAATGACTGAGTGACTCATTAGGAAAAATTCAAGTTAGATAACATCTAATGCCTTAACATCCCGTATTGTTTACCAAAAATATCGATGCGACGCCTATTCCTTGTGTGGATTTGATTTGGTGGGTGGACGCACGTGCATCCAGTGCGTCCGCCTGCGGGCGCCTCTGACACTTAATGAAACGAAGTTAAAAAAACACCTCAGTGTTCGATACAAAATTCTCTAGAATCACTAATCTATCAGACATTTGTCATTTATAACTATCAGCAAAGTACACGACAGGCTAACAGTACAAAATCTTTATCGTGTTCTCCAACGATGCACAGCCACCAACGTTCTCTTTTCATAGACCCGTTCCCGCTAATTAAGTCAACAGTCACCGTTGACGTCAGACAATTCGCACAAAGGTCGACCAATAAAAAGCGTATATTCAAAATGCGCGCGAAAGGAGACCAATCACCAACAAGTCAACAACTAGATTACTCTCATCGACTTTATGCCACAGAAATTTCCGCTGCCAACGCGAGCCCACTCAATAGAGGAACAATGTCATAATGCCACTCACAAATTCATCTGCCTGCATGAGTCGTTCATTACAAAAACAATCCTTATTTCGTTGAACTGTTATTTATTCATTTCAGCGCCATCGATTGCAATATGGGAGTGGCCGACCTTGTCCATATTAACGCCGGTATAAAAGTCACGTGTGCACTTATTTCTGATCGTTTACACAACGCCTCTTAGGAACCGTGCTGAAACATGGTCGTCTATCAAAACTAAACCGCTGCAACTTAGGTATATAGATCTAAGTGTTGTAAAGTGAGATTCCCCTGCAATTTTTTTCCTTCGATGGCGGTCATGGTTCTGCGAGTCTTCACCGGCAGCGTGCTGCTTATAGTTGTACAGTTGTTCTGATTTCCAGATGCGGCGAAAAATTCCTTAGTTACTGACTTCCTTACCTCCTAACTTACATACTTACGTATTTCCCTCCTTCCTTTTGTCTTTACTTAATTATTCATTTACTTCCTGTGTTTATATTCAGTGTGTCTGGGAAGGTGCGTAATGAGAAGACGCTTGTCGACTATGACTACCTGGACGAGGAGAACGAGGAGACGGGTGACGCGGTTCCTGGTCCAAGCGCCGTCGATCGGATCCGGAACCAGTGTCACCGCTGCTGCTGTCGGTGTCCTTGCAACTGCAGCACTCGGTTCCAGATGGCACTGCTCAGCAGCGTCGGATTCTGCATCTCGTTCGGCATCCGGTGTAACATGGGAGTAGCCGTCCTTCAGATGACCAGCAACGTCACTCGCTGGACACTCAGTCCTCTCATCATCGGCAATATCACAGTCGCACGGGCTAGTGTCCACCTCATTTATTTATTTAGTTATTTGTTTGTTTGTCTGAAGCAGTTTACCCGCGCAGTCAGTGTTTCTGATTCCGAGGCGTGGATCAATGTTAGCCATGAGCCACGACGGAGTTAGCGAACGCGCATTTAGTAGGGTTGCCACCTCTCCCGGATTGGGCGGGAGTCTCCCGTATTTCGATATGATCTCCCGTCTCCCGGAATTAATTTGGAAAACTTTGAAATATCCCGGAATGCTGAAAAGTCCTATTCCCTAGGAAAACTGCACAATGCGTCACTGCTCGACATCGAGTCAGAGACTCAGAGTCTGAATATCTGATCGAGATTGTATTTTTTCATTTTCAGCGGACACTTTTCAAATTCAATTTACATAGGGGAGAGTGCTCCAAGATGCCCACGCTAAGGGAAAATGTGTTTTTCAGCTGGGTAGATTGCAGAAAAACTACAAGTTTGTACCCAATGCAAAGAGTGATAATCAATAAAGCAATCAGAGCAACTACAGAGGTTAATTCGAAAACATAATTTTTGTAAATTAAAAAAAGTAGATGTCTTCAAACTGGGCATCTTAGGAACCCCATACTACAAGACGCCCATGGGATGGGCATCTTAGAACAATGGAAAATGACTAAAACAAATAGTGTGGCAATCCTTCAATTTTCGACTAAAGCAGTAAACTTTTAAATAAAACAAACAAATCTAACCATAAACTAAAGACCCTACAGCTATTAAGCAAATCAGATATGGGCAGAAAAAAATCAAAACTTATGTCGTTAAGATGTTATTGTTATTTACATTGTCAGACACAGTTAACGACAAAAGTCGCAAACAAATCTTTTGGATGTCTCTCCATCTGTACGCTCTTTATGACACCAACCCTTACACTTCCTGCATTCTATCCATTTCTCCCCAGCAGCACTATCACTGAAGCGTTCACCACACATTAGACATTTTCAATCTTCTTCGTAGTCATACTTGGGCTTGTTTTAAGCTCTCTTTCTTGGCTGAGGTTCCAGGACGCCACCTCTTGCTTTTCTTCCCCTTGGTTTGTCTTGTCTGCATGTAAGTTTATTTTTATTTTTTAGTTCCCTCATTTTGTTTTTTGCTGCAACTGTCTCTGAAGATGTAGAGTCCTTACAGCTTGCCACAGATTTTGCCTGTTTTGGCATTGTTTTCATCTTTGTCTTTCCTGCCTTTTCTAGTACCTTCTTTTCATATGGTGAACTGTCTTTCTCACATAAATCATTTCAACAAGCTCCTAGAAAAACCATTTGTGCATTCTCACTATCACTATAAACAATTATATGCTGCAAATAAAATTTAGGTTGATGCGAAAACAGTGACAGATAAATACGCACACCGTACCCCCACACAACTAGGTTATAGCCATGTAAGAGTAATCAACATAGTCCACTGATGCAGCTTTGTAACAATAAAACAACCTTGCAACGACTCGTTTGTGTTGCGGCGCCGTGGTTATTAGAATTAAATGTCAACAATTAAGCAGAAGCATCACAAAACTCAAATACCTCTTCAAATCACGTGATCCGAAGATGATGCTCTAAGTTGCTCAATGTATCTAAGACGCACATGGGCATCTTGTAACCTCTGTGCTTCCTATATATTCAAGACGCCCATGGGCTTCTTGTAATTTTCGAGTCCCTCTCAACTGACGCCATTTTATTTCACTAGGTTAATGTTTACAATAAAGCCATCAAAACAACTAAAAATGGACCCAAAATAAACGTTGAAATGCGCGCCTGGGTATTAAATGAGGCTACGGAGAAAATGAAGCAGATTCATAAATGTGGACTTACGCAAAAGCAGTCAAAATTGAAAAAATGTAATAATCACGCCAATATCTCGAATATTGAAATGCTGCTGCTAAGGAAGGTTCGTAAGATGTCGCTACATGCAAGGACACAGCTAAAATACGAATTTGTATCTTTCTACACGTTTTAGAGGGGGTGGGCATCTTATTCGCCCTGGGCATCTTGGAGCACTCTCCCCTATCTATGTATTTTTCTAACTTTCTGCGGACACTTTCAATTGAGATATCTATGTTTATGACTGCGCGTGCAGTGTGCGCGTGAAGTTCGCAATGGCGAATTCAAATTCTGACTCTGAGTCTGAGTCTAATCCAGAAAAATGTGTAGTTAAGAAGAAAAAGAAGTATTACTGTTCATTCAACGATGAGTGGCTCAAAGAAGACGAGGTTATCCCGTAGTTTAGGTTGCTAAATTCCTTAAGAGAAGTTTAGGTTGCTAAATTATTTTAATCTCGGAAACACGCACTTGGTCATTTAATTAACATTTTAATCGCTCATCCCGCTCCTACTTTAATTAACATTTTAATCGTTCATCCCGCTTCCAGTTCAATTAACTTTTTAATCGTCATCCCGCTTCTAGTTTAATTAACTTTTAAATCGTTCAACCCGCTCCTAGTTCATTTTACGCTCCTATTCTAAATTACATTTTAATCGTTCATCCCGCTTCCAGTTCAATTAACTTTTTAATCGTCATCCCACTCCTAATTTAATTAACATTTCAATCGTTCATCCCGCTTCCAGTTTAATTAACATTTTAATCTTTCGCTTAATAATTTAGCAACCTAAAGTAGGCTACGGGATTGAAAGCATGGTCTGAATTTAGCAACCTAAACTACGGGATTACCGAAGACGATTTTAAGGATTTGTTGGCTAAGAAAAACGAGTTGGAAGCAGAGTGCAAAATTTGCCATCAAACATCAGTAAAATACGAGGGGCGCAGATCGGTAGTACAGCACGCCACATCGGAGAAACACACTAAAAATGTGAAGCAGATGAAGAAGAATACAATCGTGACGAGCTTACAAAATACTTTAAAACTATACTTAGATTCTGTTCTATCAGTGCAATTGCAAATGTTAAAATTTTTTCTTGAATCTCCCGGATTCGTATCCTTAGGAGGTGGCAACCCTAGCATTTAGCCATAGGGGTGGAAACATTGTAGCAACAGTATGCAGACGACACCCAGGCCTTTGCTCACGGCCCGGCGGATGCTACTATTTCTTTGGTAGAGAGGATTCTTGAAGCAGCATATACCCTTAATCTCTGGATGTCCTCCAACCGCCTTCGATTAACCTGTAATGAGATCCAGTTCAGTTAGCTTGGTGGTCTCGCTCAGCTTGCTAAGATCGATGCCTTTACGCAAGAGGTTTCCGGACAGTCTTTTCTCTTCCACTGTCCGTGATCTTGGAGTTGTCCTAGACCGGAACCTCTCCTTGACTGGTCATGTGAAAAGTGTCTGCTGCTCATGCGTTTACGACCTCCGTCAGCTCCGTACCATCCGCCGCTACCTCTTCTTTCATGCTACCACTACTTTAATTCAAGCCCTTATCAGCACCAGGGTGGACTTTGGTAACGCTATCTTTCGCTACTTGTTGGCCTGCCAAAATCCCGTCTGTCTCCACTTCAATCGGTCTTAAACGCAGCTGCTCGTTTGATTGCCCGCCTTCCACGCTACTCCCATATCTGGATTTTTATGTCTGTGCACTTGCATTGACTTCCGCTCAATGCGCGTATCCAGTTTAAAATCCTGTTCCTTACCTCTCGAGCGTTCCAAGGTCAAGCTCCTCGTTATCTCTGTGATCTTATCTGTCGACCTCTTTCGGCTGCCTCTGGCCGTCCTCTCCGTTCTTTAGACCGACATGACCTCTTGGTTCCTCGGACCCGGACTTCTATGGCTCAACACCGTGCCTACGCTTCTGTTGGCCCGTCCCTCTGGAATGATCTTCCTTCCATGACTCGTTCTCAGATCCTAACTGGGGGCATTTCTGCTACTTCTCGCTGTCTTAAGACTTTTCTTTTCTCACGGAGCTCCTCGCACTGGGAGCGCCTCTGATTAGCTTGTACTGCGAGAGGCGCTTTATAAATTCGTAAATATAATACAATACAATATCTTTGCTGGACTTTCACTAGCTACTATTTCGAAGCTTCAGCCTGCTCTTAATGCCGCTGCCTGTCTTGTTGGAGATGTCCACAGGTTTAGCCAAATAGCTTCCCTTATGCGGGATACTCCCCATTCAGCAGCGTATTCAGTTTAAGATCCTGACCCTTATGCGACATTGTCTTGTTGGCTTTGTTTCATCATATGTTAGGGACTTCTGCATTTCAGTCTCCTGATCCCGGGTCGTGGCACTCTTGGTCGGCTGCCCTTGGACTCCTGACTGTCCCTCGTATGCATACTGCAACATCTCAGTCCAGAAGCTTTGCCTATTTTGGGCCCACCAGCTGGAATCGTCTTTCTCAAGGGCTGCGCCTCGAACTCCTCAGTTCGTCCCTTCCACAGTTTCGCAAGAGCCTGAAGTCTGTATTATTTAATAGTAATTTCACTGATTCGGGTAGGGAGAGCCACTGATGAGTTTTTGCTTGAAGTGGCGCTTTATAAATGCCAGATTACAATTACTAAGAAATAGATCCAGAAGTACCATAATTAGTCAAAGTTTCACCTTCTATGCACCAATCACTCCGTCGTTTGTTATATCCTGACATCTGACAATCCCTACAACCCAGACAATCCAACTCGACGGGCGACCACTTGCTCTTAGACCTACGACTGCCGCTTATGCTATCTCACGTCTCATGCTACAAACACTCGAAGGTTCTTGTATTCACTTATAGGCTTTACCAGCGCACGGGTCGAATTTTTCGAAGCAATAATCACTGTCCAAATTTCCATAAATATGGACCATTGATATGATGACTGATATTCAGGCTATTCATCTATTTGATTCGTTGCAATCAATGTAGACCCTGTTTTAAGAGAACTTTGAATATTTCGACGATGGGATTTTAACCTAACATAATACCTGACTGATATTTGAATTGTTTCAAATGAGAATACACTTCTCGCTTTCTCTGTGACGCAACTGTCATTGGAGCGAAAGTGTTTCTAACAGCAACTGGAATTGTCGTTCAATTCCAATGGAATTGTCGTTACATTGAAAGGGAGACGTTGACGATGCAGCGGAGCAAAGTTGCCAGAAGAAAATAGTCATTACATTAGAAACTATGTAAGTGTGTGCATCTGAAGATTTGTATAGCGCCTTTCAGGAATGATGGGGGGAGTCTCCGTCGATTGACATGGACCAGTGCTACTTTGAACTCCTTCTGCGTGCCTCCATTCTCCTCCTCCCTCCCTCATCCCTTGTCAGGCAGATACAACCATCTGTAGCCGTCATCTTTCCAATTGCTCCCAATCGCTCAGCGTCGACCTAATACTACTGCAATCCCATTCCACCCCCACCCCTTCTTCCCTTTTTCCCTCGGGGCACTTTGTCTGCGAGGACAAAGGCCGCTGGAATCGGGGCTTCGCGTTGACGTTATTGGATCGGAAGGGCCATTTATACCCCGCTAATTCAATACTGCACACTGCGGGCCATATAGGTGGACAAGGGGATAGGAAAACTTAAGGGGGAGGGGAAGGGCGGGGTCAGAGAGAAGACGAGAGCTGATTGCGAGATTACGGATTATACCCAGAAGAGTAAGTATGATGTTGATCATCGATTGGTTGCGCAGGTCAGTTTGAATTTGGATCGATGTCCATCATGTTCCTCACCGCAGTAACTAAATCTCCCCCGAAGAGCGATGGGGAAATGAGATTGAGGGAGCGAAAGAGAGAGAGAGAGAGAGAGAGAGAGAGAGAGAGAGAGAGAGAGAGAGAGAGAGAGAGAGAGAGAGAGAGAGAAGGAAGGATGAACAATTCGTTCCTTTCTTCATCAGCTCTTTTTTCCAGCAGAATGGAGAATCATCTTTCGGCGGGACCTATTGATCCTTTTCTACGAAATTAGATTTCGGCCATTATGCACCGCCGGCACGGTTCTGAACATTTCGCGAACGTGAGGTGTGTAGTCAATACCTGTCAGAACTGTCACTCGACCCCATATGAACGTGGGCGTACAACAGACAAACGTCCCGTAGGTAACACTGTCACTGGATGCGACATAAAAGCAAACATCGACCGCGTAGGATTTTAGGATACATGAGGATTACGACTATTCCAAACTATGGGCTTCCTGGGTCGCTCGTCCAAATCATTGGAATTCGCAACCAAATGGTGAGGTAGCAACATCACGCAAGCACTGCGCACCTCAGTCTACCATGTAGGCCTGTAAATTATTGTGTGTCAGCGGTTATATATAGATCTAACATTTTCCTGCGGCAGAATAACTTTTCCAGTGGGCGAAATAACCGGGCCAGATTCCCACGAAAACCTCGTTTGAACCGAAGAATCACGACGAACGAATCGCATTACAGTGTGAACGAGTCAATAAACTTATCAACTCAACCACAGATCTGTAGTGTATTATTTACATTAGGGTCTACATCCTTTAAACCTGTTCGTTTGTTTCTATGGTCTCTTCATGCACGTGATTCGCTTTCCTTTATCCTTTTAGCGTTCCAACCTTCCCTCCGCCTGCACCCAATTGTCCAGCCCCGTCCTCTCCTTTACGAGGAATGGCTGCCGTCGGCTGCTGCATTCCGTATTCATGCAGTTTTCTTTATGACTAATACGTCATTTCTGGTGGCGCAGCCTGAATGTCGGAGCTGCGTTGGACGACAGGAGGAGCGTTCGGTGAAGAGCAACATTATTCTAAATAGATATTGCTCGGGCGACACGCATTTTTATAGGACCCGAGGCCGGATGTTGATTGGAAGCGCTCTGAATAATGTATGAGGTGAAATTAAGCCAGGAACAGCTTTTATCGACTTCTAGGGGGTTGCGATAGCGTCCGCGTATTAGGAGAACTTCCAGTGGGACTGGCTCACGGCAAACTGGAGACGAATCATAAGCAATTTAAGGCTTTAAGCAACGACTTAGGAAGGAACAAGCAAATGTGACCACATAGGCAGAGGGCCTACGTTCGGTAATGACTAGCTGATATGGTAAAAGAAAAACAGCTGTTCCTAAAGTTAACCCCGAGAGAGAACTATGAATGGGAAGTATATGGCGACTTCCTTTTCTTAGCCTCGGCATATGAGGGGGTGTGACCAATCCTCTGTTTTCGTCTCCTCCGTCTGATCTCTCAAACTGACAACCTATTCGTTTATAGCTGAATTCACTCGGAGCGCAAGTAATGCCTGGCGTGGATTTGAACCCATCATGTCTAAGCACGCTTATGACCAGAAGGCTATCACACTCTCCCAATTAGTACATAGACCGGTTTATGCTTTTCAGAAAAAATGCACAGGGCCAGTGTGCAGGTAAGGGACACAAGCATAGGCCTTTAGACTGAAGTAGGCCCATGATATGAATAGGCCTATAGAACTGAGATTAAGTAGCGTCAACAAATGGGAAGTGATGCGGTTGAAGTAGGGGCCTACTTTTTATATTTCTTGGTGTATTGTGTGATGGCACAATTCAGTTTCTATCCCTCAAGTATTCGGAAAAATTAACAGTTTGATCGAATGGAGGAAACTCACTTTAAGGAAAGTTACTTAGCGGCATTATGTTTTAAAAAATTAATTTAAACTTGTCCTTAGGAATGCATTTTGTGGCAAGACTGAGAAATAGACCGTTTGGATTCACTCTTTATGGCACGTGTCTTGGCTGGAGAGCTTGTGGTGGTTCAACTCATCTCATGCTCTCATAGACAAGGAGGCTTGTATCGTAAAAATCCAACGATGATTTACTTCTTTCATGAAGAACCGTGTAGGGTGAATTCCACCTCTCTGCCGACGGTTTGGACCTGCCAATTGCATCTAATATCATCATATCCGGTTTTATTCACTAAATCCAGCTTTTGTGTAGGCCTACATTTCGACTGCATAATTTCCCAGTACGGTAAGTTAATTGTGGAATTTCAAATCGTGCTGTGAGGCAGGCGTATACTACACACGAACGATGATCAGTCCTGGTGCGTACAACTATACGACCCTGATGATAGATTAGTAATATGAAACTCTGATACTCAGGCAGTCCACTAGTGAGACACAGCAGCAACAATCTAAACTACTAATCCGCGGAATAACAAACTGTTATAGTTAATCAACAAGTCTGAATTGAAGGCCAGGCTGCACAGAAGGCAACAAGTTCTCATTTATACGCTAATAGCTCAAATTCAGACGTTATTTTCTTTGAAAACATTATCATCGTACGCGGCGGCAACCGACATGGCGCCCAGCTGCGTCGGTGATCACGTGACCCAGACCATAAACGAGATAGACAGACGGTACTGCTGAATAATTTAGCGCCATCTGACGCGCTTGGATCCGTTGAAATGATGGATGCTGTGATCGGAATGGAGTATAATTGAAATCATCGCTAAGTGTTCGGCGTGTTGTGTGCATTACAGAAACCGGAATTTGATTGGTCGCCGGAGACGATCGGCTACGTCGACAGTTCTTTCTTCTGGGGATATCTTGTTACCCAGATTCCCGGTGGATATCTGGCGTCCCGGATGCCGGCTAACAGGTACGGACAGCGCCACAACCGCCTGAATGAGCCGAGCGCAATCCATTCCGAATGTTGATGTATCGCGAACAAATTCTCAGCGACACTCTCTCCTTTTACCATCTCGCAATTCTACTCAGTTCAACAGTAGACAACATCAGACTACTCTAGTGCATACACACTTCTGGGCTTTCAGAGTGCTTTATTTATATTGTAACCACATACAAACTTACTTGTTTTCTTTCTGATCCTTCTCAATCATTTTTTTGACAAGATTGTATGGTTTGCAAGACAACATTTGCAGAAATGAGTCGATCCACTTATACATTTCAAGTTTTATTGACTGACAAGTAAGCTTATATAGGCCCAATGCATGTTCCAAACCATCGTGTCACAAAGCAGAGTTTTATTTAGATTAAACAAAGACAACTTTACTGACTCTGCTTTATTTAATAGGCCTAAATAGCAAAACTGTCGACCATTGCATGTAAAAATAGAAATAATAAAATCCAAATGAATGAATGAGCCTGCAGAACAATAGTCAGCTGGAAATCAGAGCTGCTCCTCATCCAGTAACAATTCAAGCAGCATTTGCAGCTTACCTTAAAGCGCATATTTCAAGAGCTGTCAGTCAGATAGCCATAGTTCACCACCTTTGTGAGGACCATAATACACGTGGCTTGATGTTCAGTAGTTTGAAATACAAGAAGGTTGAGTAGCTGAAAGCTTATAAATAGGCCTACTAGCAGATTTGCATAGCGCTTCAAACAGATAAAAAAATCAATGGCACGTCCTTTGACAGTTTACCCTATGTCTATGAGCTGTTTGGTTCTCTCAGCCCATCAACACCCATCCAAACCAGTGCTAGTAATTTTCTTGTTTTTGATCTTAGATATCCGATGGTTTCTGTAAATTCTTCTGTCGTTGTTTTCCCTACATTCCCAGGAATTTAAAGACGACATTCTTTGAAAACTTGTTATAAACTTCGTGCAGTCGTAGCTACATGTTCTTGCTGATTGGAACTACAGATATCATTAAGATGATTAAAAAATTAAACTATAGGTTTACTATATTAATCAAGACTGGTTCCAACATGCAATTAGTTATCTAGACAATTGATTCATCACCTTTTGATAATGAGTACCTCGCAAGAGAGCTGACAGTTTACAGACAGCTGAGACAGCTGACAACAACAGTTGCAGTAGAATGGAACTGCCACACATTGTTATACGACACACTGTTGTAACGTTTATATATCTGTGTGGTGTTTGTCATGCGCAGGATCTTCGGAGTAGCAATTGCCGTTTCGGCCTTTCTCAACCTCCTGATTCCCGGCGCCTGTAAGGTTCACTACGCTCTCGTCATGTTTGTTCGCATCTTGCAAGGCCTCGTCGAGGTAGAGTCATCCTTACTCAAACGTTTCTTATTACTGACCAGGTGCAATATTGCAGTACATGTGGCTACAAAAGAAATGTAGTGTAACATAAGCTAACTATACACCTGCTATTGTACTATGTCATTCCGTACCATACGATGTCATTGCATGTCATACTTCGTCATTTCATGTCATACTATGTCATGTCACGCTAGGTCGTGTCATTTCAATGTCGTGCTCTGTGTTGTGTTGAAGTTTGCCATAGTGTCATGCTGTTATGTATTACTCTGTGATGGTGGTGAGGCTTTGTTATGCAAGCAATCCACTTTGGTTGTTTAACTTATGATGTTATCCCGTCACAGTTGAACCAATAATATGAATAAATGGAGCTGAACTCTAAGCCTCCAATCCAAATTAAACACAACCTGACCTCAATGCGTTGAGTTTTGCGGTGCCGTGATATCTGTTATTAGGTATCAGATATGAAGTAGTATTTATTAGATTGTAGCTATTTTTATGTATTACTTATTAGGTAGATCTTATTAGGTAATTCTTATTAGGTAACGTTCAATCACTAGGTACTATGTTTTGGTCATTAGGTATAAGGTTGTCATTGAAGGCGAAGAGCAAGCAGATGGTTCTCATTTCCATATTAAAAGTGCAAAGTCGATGCTCATGACTTCTGTCGCATTCGTTGTCATTTCCGGTGGAGATTGACGCCTGAGAGATATCTCGACCAGTTTTCTAGACGACGAAAGATTCGAGAATCAGGAAATTGCCCCGATTCATTTACTGATAGAAAGCGAGTTGACTTCATCACAATAATACCATTGTCTGTTTGTAATGACTTGCTCCAGAAATCGTATAAATTTATCATTAAAAAGCATAACTGACCTGATCCAAAGAAGGTCTTTTAGGGCTATAGTATAGTAGACACGGAGTACATATCTTGAAGATCGTATCAAGTTTGAAGCAATCGTTAATTGAAAATCTAAATTTAGGCAAATAATGTAGGCCCCTAAAGATGATCTGTTTCCTATAGGCCTACAGTATACACACTATTCTAGGTCTGGATTTCTGATAATTAATATGAGTATGACTGACTAGTTCGGTTTCTTTAAAAGAAAGACGTACAGTACCAAACTTTTAAACCACAGACTTCAATGACAGAATTCGCTTGGCAACGTTGTCCAAGGGCGACACAAATCGGCAGAGAAGAACTGCCGCTGAACGCCAATGAATTCATGTAACAAAAGAAAATCTTTAATCGGATATGCACTTGAAACGGTTTGTTTCGAAACCATAACTGAGTTCAGATGGCGAGAAACGACGCGATGAGCCTAGATATGCACTTTGAAGTGCAACAACATCAAGAAGAAGGATTGGAATATATGTTAGACAAACTGATGGAAGGAACTGAGGTAGCCTACCAGCTTCGACTCAACAAAAGAGTCGCGAACATGATTGACTATACATCAATCGGTCAATCGAAAGAAATTGAGCTCAGGCAACTCGCTTTATGACCTTAAGATCTACATATATCTACCTTCTCTGTAACTGTATATATATATATATATATATATACAGGGCCTACACATCAGTTATACTATGTGAAATATCTATCTATATATAGTTCACACGACGTATACTTGCACTGTGCCACATACATATATGTCATATATAAAGACGCATATGCATAGTGAATACAAGGAGCTGTCATCGTAAGGATGGATTTCGTGGGATTTCTTGGTTTACCTTTGATGGACGAGGTGTACAATGGAAGTTGATTCGTTTAAGGCGTCTATAACTGGATTGCGTGCAGACGACGATGACGATCGCAATAATGGACTTAGCGAATGGTCGAGAAATGGAGAACCTCCCTCCTCCTCTTCCCTCTCCAGATCAGGAGGTGGTGGGTGTCTCTGTATGGAACCAAATCCTCTGGAAAACATCTGACGATATACGTAGGCGTTAACCATGATACATAGACGCATACGAATATCTTACGTGATATAGATGTAGGCACATTTTTGTGTGTCTGAATCTCTGTTTCAACGCTCTGTGTGTTGTATTCCGTGTTTTCATACGACCTCATTGTATTCGGTTTACTGGAGCGCAAACAAAATTAATGGGACTTGCAAACACGTAGCCCTACATACATATATACAGTACTACATACATACATACGTACATACATACATACATACATACATACATACATACATACATACATACATACATACATACATACATACATACATACATACATACATACATACATACATACATACATACGTACATACATACATACATACATACATACATACATGCATACATACATACATACAAACATACATACATACATACATACATACATACATACATACATACATACAAACATACATACATACATACATACATACATACATACATACATACATACATACATACATACATACATACATACATGCATGCATACATGCATGCATACATACATGCATACATACATACATGCATACATATATTCATATATATATAAACATTGCACCTACATATATAAATGCATTCATACATGAATACATTCATACATACATACACACAGTCATACAATCACACACATACATACATACATAGATACATACATACTTTAATACACACATACACACATGTACGAATACATACCTACGTCCACACATACATTCAATATTCATACATATTTATATACATACATTTATATATATTATACAATGTCCATGCATGCCTACATACACATACCAATTACACAAATCGTTTGTATGCATACAGCCATACATACATCCATACTCATGAACAGTCCAGCCATACATGTATACGTAAGAAGATCAACCTCTAAGGCCAACTCCGCAAAGTAACTATTTTTATGCGTAATTAACGACTTCATTTCCTCAGCTTCGGCGTACAAGAACGAGCTGCTACAGTCATCTTGTCTGTACCCACATTGCTTACATCTAGAAATGAGGTCCTTACATTTATGTCTTTTCGGGATTCGAAACCCAAAGCTCTGCGTTGAGGGTAGAGCACGCTTACCACTTGGCTAACGTGCTGTACATTGTGCATAATATTCAGAAGTACCTGTTTATGGATATTGATCTATCTGTCATCGAATGCAATACGTAATTCGATCCTTGCACGCAAAGCAGTAGTAACATCTGTTCTGCGGCTGCGCAGGGATCAAGTGGAGGAAGCGTAGCCTATATATCTACACGTGCAGCGGTTCTTTTGTCTTCTAAAGGGAGGAGGAGCTCTGGTGGCCATGTTTATTAGTTCAAGTTCCGGCAGTGGGTGTTGCAGTCTGATAGTTGATGTGTCCATAGACACCGGAAGTGCACTTAGCCGATCGATAGACCCTTTCGGTTGAGTATATACCTTTGACTTCTGAGGCCCCACGAGAGTGAAGCGTGTCAAGCTGCGATAAATTTGAGCCACTGTCGTAACCTTAATATAGGGATCGTAAAGAACGAAGCATGTATTCGCCTACTGCAGAGTTGTTATGGCAATGACGAGAGAAAGTGCATGGATGCCTTCTGTACCTGCGTTTTAACTATACCTGTAAATTGTACGTACCTGCACGCGGTTAGAATTTATACTCTGAAACGTAATTAATAGGTATTTTATCAAGCAAATCGGGACTTCTTGCTAAGTTGTTCAGTGAATTTAAATACGTTTGCACTGTGCTGCTACGAGTGTAAGTGATGTGCAAGACAAGCAGTGTTACATTGTAATGATTGAATTATTGTAAAGTAACTCATAATACACTTTTAAACATAGATTCATGTAGTTTGTTGCCGCAATTGGTTCAGAAATTGTCGGAAGCAGTATTGAACTTAGCGACAGTCACTCTCCATACTATGCATACCAGCTGTTAGTTGGAAGTGTTGGATGGGTCAGTGCATATGCGCAAATGCGAAACAGAGAGTACGCGAGGCGGCGAATAATTGGAAGTGGGTTGGGTGAGGGAATCACGAAGGGTGGAAGGGAATGATAGAAGGAGAAAGAAGAAGGATTGGTCGAAAGGCACAACACTAGCTCTGGAGCCTATGAAACCTGTG
>OY744605.1:34847895-34892895 GCA_963556255.1 Allolobophora icterica
CAGGTTTTTGTTTTGAATCTAGTTCATTTGAAATGCTTTTGCTGATTTTGGTTTTAATTGAAGGTGTGTTCGGTATGCTGTGGTTTATCGGATGGATTTATTACTCGTCAGAGAGTCCGGCGACCCACTCTTCCATCTCACAGGAAGAGCGCATCTACATAGAGAACGCCATCGGGGTCAGCACTAACAGCACCTCGAACAAGGTAATTGTAATTATAATTAGAAACATTTGTTTGCGCTGCTTCAAAGGAAATAAATTAGAGACGTTCACTGCCTTGGTCTCAAGTTAATTAAAAAAACAAAAGGTTCATTATTATGCAAACAATGCTCAGGTATTCGACCGACGAAGACACGTCACCTTCTCACCTAAGTTCTTCAGCAGAATGAGCCTGCTGGTGGTTGAGTAATTGACGCTGGCTTAAGTCCCAAATACCGAGTTGACACTTAAAAGCATTGTTTCGCACATGTCTCGATTTTTTACAACGGTGCATATGTAAAATCGTATGCTGATAAAATGTGGCCCCCACCCTTGTCATTTTGTTAATCGGTGCAACAGTCTAACAGATAAAATAGTCACAACAATTAGCAAAGAGACAGAATGAATTATAACAAATGTACTCACGCACATTATTTATCTTGTGGTCTGTCTTTTCACCTTTACCTATGTATGTGCTTATGTATGTTAGTTAGTTAGTTCTCTATACTTTAAATCTGGGGTTAGTATATATACGATCTGTACGTGGAGACCTTAAATGGCGTGGAAACGGTAATGAAGGATCTTGCCCGAAAAATGAGCAGGGTCATACGGTCGCTATAGAAAAACGTCTACATTTAGATTACATTTACATTAAATATCGTAGGTTCTGAAGGTTCGATGCACATCTTTTGGTGCTTATGTTAGCCTAAAATGATATGCTGATAAAATGTCGAATAAAATGTTCAAATTCCATGGCGGAAACGAAAACGTGAACTTGTCAGCAGCAAATATCGAAACAAATTGTCGCGCAAGTTCCGCATTAAGACTAATATTCCGCCAAACCTTGTACGTATATATGTATGTAAGAATGGCTGTATGTATAATATGTGAATGTATGCATGTATGCATGCATGTATGTATGCAATGCATGTATGTATGATCTTGGCCTCTTTGCGGTCTCCTATTGTATCCTTTCACTTCTGCATATTGTTACTGCCTGGTTTTTCTGTTGTCTTAGTTGTTTTGGGAACAATAAACTGAATTGAATTGATGTTTATATGTATGCAACTATGCATGTGTAACCTATTTATATCTATGCATAATCTTCTTTAAAATAAGCATATTTGTAAAATTAGTGTACATACATAATGTACCCAATGTGTAGGCCCTATGTAAAAAATGGAATCCAATACCACATATATACGAGTAGATTAACCGATCGTCGACGTAGCCTATGAATATAGAGGAGCGTGTATTCTGCCAGTCTTGGCGATCTTGACACAGACTTAGGATGAGCTGTTTCTCATTCGAGTCACAACTCAATACCTGAGGAGATGCCATTGAGTTATTTAATATGCCGCATTCCTTTTGGCTGCACGTGTCATCCGTGCTTGCGGTAGAAAGTCATTTCCCCCAACTGAACTTCATTTTTCTTAGATTCTTTCTTTCACAGGATATGAGAATAAATGTCTGTCAATACCAGGCACCGATGTGGCCAAACTGTTTGAGAGCAATTGTTGTTGCTTCCGAACAGAGCATTAATTGTGACCTGTGGCCTTACTCAGTTATTTTAGTTAGACAAAAAATGACGTATGTTGTTCTATCAGACAGTAAGTGTTCATTTGATCATTCAAATGATTAATGTATATATAGCATATCTCTATTTATAAGCTTTGGTTATGACACTGCTTGAAAGACTAAATAGCAGTCTTAAGACGGAAAATCGCTGACAACGCAATAGAGAGTATAGCGTGTCCAATTCCGGGCCACGACTGCGTTTTGTTAAGTTAGCAAGAGAGTAACCTCCCATATGTGAAATATATATGTATAAGATAAGATTATAAGATAAAGTGTATAGAATAAGATGTATAAGATAAGATGTGTAAGATAAAATGTATAAGATAAGATGTATAGGATGGGCCCTCCCATATGTGAAATATATGTATAAGATAAGATGTATAAGATAAGATTATAAGATAATATGTATAAGATAAGGTGTATAAGATAAGATGTATGAGATAAGATGAATAAGATAAGATGTATAAGATGTATAGGATGGGCCCTCAGAAGTTTCTAATCCTAGGTCATCTGCAGGGTAAGACGTCAAATCCGCGGACCATAGATAACAGGATAATTCACTGCCCTGGTGGATTACAGAACGGAAGCCAGTATTCTATGCTTCATAACGGAGACAATCAGTCAACTAGCAATATGCATCCGCTTTTCACACCGCTAGCCTTACCTGCAGAATGTACACTGCAGACAATGATGATATCGTTTTGATGGTGATAATGATGGTGGTGATGACGATGGTGATGGTGATGACTAGAGCGACGCTGGTAGTGAATTACCGGTAGGTGTGTAGACAGAGTGAAGGTGCTAATGATGTTTGCGTTGGTCATTGGTGTCGTTTAGAATCTGCCGACGCCGTGGAGGTCTTTCCTGACGTCGGCTCCTGTCTACGCCATCATAGTCGCCAACTTCTGTCGCAGCTGGAGCTTCTATCTCATGATCATCGATCAACCAAAGTATTTCCTGGACGCATTTCACTTCGAAATAGCCAAGGTAATCAACCGACTCATCAAGCTGTCGGTCGGTCGGTGCGTATATAGGTGGGCGAGCGCCGGTTGGAGCGTGGGTTGAAGGGTGGATCTTGGAGTGGTCTGGGGGGGGGTCTTGTGTGGGTCGGTGAATCTGTCGGTCCGTCGTTATATAAACACACATTACTCCACTCATATATTCTCCATTACATTTTTATGGTTTCCATTACACGACATGAAACAAAACGGTTCATATGCGGGCGGTAGGGCCTACCAGTGCCGGCCTTAGGTGCGTGCGAACCGTGCGGTTGCACGGGGCCCGCAACTTAGCGGGAGCCCCAAAAATGTCACAGAAAATTAACACGAACAAGACATCCTAATAATAATATCATGGTTTCAATTAAACCTTCTCTTTTGTCAATAAAATAAAGTCAACTTCCAATATATCCAAGAATTCTCGTGTATAGTTAAATTTGACTTGCTTTAATTGTTAACAATCTACTAAAATAAAACGATTAGCAATGAAAAACAATTTGACTTGTGTCACGGGGGCCCGTACAGTGTACTCCGCACGGGGCCCGAAATATCCTAAGACCAGCACTGGGCCTACGTTACAATACACGCCATGTAAAGCACCAATATCTCTGCTGCTGATCACTGCTTTATATGGCGCCCACAGTGGATCGATGCGATCGTGGCTTTCCCAAGCGCAGGGTAAACAGACGAAAGAGCCTGTTTGGCCAAACATCGCCTGCTTTGATCAAACACAAACACTGCACAACAATAATAATAGCAGTGAGCGACCGACGTCAGACGCCGACGACAGTCCAGCGTTTGTTGAGCGCTTGTGGCGCCATCAACCTCAACGACGTCCTTCACGAAGCCCCGGCTGAAAGCTATCACTAGAGGGCTGATGATCAGCGGGTGACTTCCATAGCGCCATCAGGAGACGATGCACAGGTGTCAATCCATCATTAAGGTGTGTGTGTGTGTTTGAACTGAGGTTGGGTATCGAACACTGAACGCTGTGGTTTAGGTTCGAGTGTTGTAGTGCATCCTATAGGAAAGCGATGGAGGTCTATTTTGGTGCCGGTATTAAACTGGGATTTTGGTCTTTTAATGCTTTCTGTGCAAAATCCTTACACGTCATCGGGACGTCGTCTGCAATGACCATCGGCTGATACTTATAGTATTGATGACAGCGAAAATTCAAAGAGCATCTACCATGCTATACATATGCCATGTTATGCCATGCCGTACCATATCACACCATAGGTATACCCTAAATATAGCATACCATATCATACCATACCACACCATAGGGTAATGATATAGCCCTAAGTATACCATACCATATAACCACAAACACACCATAGGGTATAGACCGAAGTATAATAGACCATATCACACCACACCATGCTAAATAGAGTATACTCTAGGGCCGTCTAGGCCATCTGACCCCTGCCAGCTCACGTGCCATGATCTAACAGAGGTAGAAAGTTACTATTTCGGTTGAAACCCTGTCAAAGCAAGAGCAAATCACGTCTAGCTTGGCAGCTGAACGACAATTCATAAGAACTGAAGCAGAGTTGCAGAATTGAAAAGAATTGACCGAGGTTCGAAACCCGGTCATATAGGTATAATTGTTTAGCCAACGAATCTGTGGGCGGTCACACCGGCTATCAGCTACAACTGATCATCGATGCTTCTCTTCAGAGGGTGTCATGTGGGAGGGACTTTCGGAAGAAAACTGTCAAGCGAGGTAAGAACGGTCTAATTATTCAAGGCGACAAATATATAAACAATCCAGAGCAAAGATTTCTACGTATTCACAATCTTCACCTGGACGACGATAAAGAAGGCCGCAATGTTCAGGGTTCAAACCCTATTGTCAAGCGATATAATTGACAACTCTTGGCTTAGGAAAGGTTGTCCTGTTGACAACTTTTGCTGATGTCGCCTTTGCGCGTCATAAATCAATCAATCAGTCAGTCAGTCAGTCAGTCAGTCAGTCAGTCAGTCAGTCAGTCAGTCAGTCAGTCAGTCAGTCAGTCAGTCAGTCAGTCAGTCAGTCAGTCAGTCAATCAATCAATCAATCAATCAATCAATCAATCAATCAACTAGACATTTATATCGCGCGCTCTTCAAGGTAACTATTCAGAGGCGCTCCCAGCTCAGCCTCTGCGAAAGAGAACAGCCAGTCATCCAGTGCATCCTTCAGGCTAACCTCTCCTTGAAGAATTGTCTTTATAAGTAGCGCCTAATGAATTACCTCGATTAACTGAAGACAAAACAAGTAGGCAGAGGGGTGAATCGTGAGTAGACGGGGTGGGGGGGTAGTGTTCTGTAGTATAAACAATCCAGAGGGGGTAGTGTTCTGTAGACGCGTTGACCTGGCGAAGAATTTTAGTTGGCTTAGGTGTCATGTAGGCGGGGAATTTTAGTTAGCTTAGGTGTCATGTAGGCGGGGCTTCGGGAAGATGCGACAAACCGTAATTATCATTAAGTATAGCGGACTGCAGACTAATGAAGTATGGCATGGTTAGTCCTCTGGCGTTCTGAATAGCTGCGACCTCTGTCTCTGCACCCATCCACCATCCGCTGTCTCTCATTCATCTCGACGCTGCACAATTACTTGATCCTCGTCAATCTCGAAGCGTCCCTCGTCCTCCCCCCACCCACCCACCCACCCTACTGCCTTTGTCGCTTCTCATCCATCTCGAGACGACCGGAAGAACTCCGACCTTCCCTCTTACCTATTTAGCAACACCGTCTTCCCAACCATCCACCCGGCATCGTCCATCCATCCACCTGAACACAGGTTTTCGTCTTCCTTTGATGATCCACAGCAACGGTAACGACCCCCCTACCCTTCCTCCACCCCATCACTGACTGAACCCGGCGGCGCCCTTTAGGACGCACAGCGGTGCCCCCGTCTTAATTAGCGACGATGGTCGGAGTTGGTCAAAGACTGAGCTACATCAACACTCGCTGTCGACCACAGACGTCGTCAACCGACAACATGGCCGACAACGAACAGACGACAAAGATCCAGGACCAAGCCGTCCGTGTGTATGTGTGTGTGTGTGTGTGTGTGTGTGTGTGTGTGCGTGTGTATGGTTGTATGTGCTTGTGTTGCTGTGGGTGTCTGTGTGTTTGTGCGTGTCTAGTTGCATCTGTACGTGTATCTTTGCGTCTAATTATGCCTGTGTAACTGTGTGTGTCTGCATGTATCAGTGTGTCTCTGTGTATGTGTGCGTGTGTGTGTCTTTGTGATGTCTGCATGTATTAGTGTATGTCTCTGTGTATATGTGTGCGTCCCTGTGAGTCTTAGTGGTCGCCGCAGAAGATAATTAACATGGCCACTGGACAAACGAAAGAAATTAAAATCGATTTCTTTGCCTTAACACTCCGACGAAAGTCTCGCCGCTTAATCATCGGCGGTCTGTTGGTGTGTACGTGTGCGCGCGTGTTGTGGTCGGTCGGTCCGTCTAATTACCTGTCACGAGTAATCGGGCGTCACAGGTGAGAGGGATTTGAGGTCGCGCAGGCGGAAAATTACGGCGTCGAGCGGGAATTCCGGCGCGCCGCCGACCGGAAAGATACGAATGCGAACGACTTAATCTCTCCTTTCTGTCGACGGCGGATTTCGAAGACGATGGTAGTTCTAAGGCGGTCGCTAGATGGCGAGGACACGCAAAGCCCCCTGGCGAATCATGCAGAAATTATTGCTGTGTATTATGGTAGCGAGTCATTGTGATGTATGAGTGTGGTTGGCGATGTGGTTAATGAAGAAACCTATGCATGGATGATCTGCGAAGACATGATTAGATTATGTTTTTAATAAGTTAGAATAGATTACACGATACTGAATTAGATGATAACAGATTCAATGATGGAGTATTATGATCAAACTATGTCGGATTTTAAGAGCCCTCTATAATCCATGGCATGATTGAACTAAGTTGATCAATGAATCCGCAGTTTATGCACCGACTTAGATAATAGATTAATTAAAACTAACCCGTGAAAGACCAATTTAAAATCAGAATTAAGCAAAATCTGTTGCATTAAAATGCATTGTCTTTTTACGGGCTGCTGAGCCTGACTTCTGAGTCTGTATGTACGCCTATAGTTCAACTGCAATTCTAACTTGTAGTATTTGGCTCCATCTTAAATTTCTTGTAGAAACAGAGAATCTTCTAACAGCGGATCATCGATCAGTGACTATAGTTCATTTGCATGTACCGTTTGACATCCAATTCATTGATCAATCACTTAAATTTCATGGCTAATAAAAAAATTCGGATGCGTCGCGGAGTTCAGAGGCACTAAATGCACTTCTGTTGGTGCCATGAATTGTTGACTGCACTTAGAAATGGGTGCTGTATAGAGTACCTTGAAGTCTGCCATTTATTGATATTCGTGTTTCTGATAGGTATTATGTCCAAAGATAGAAGTTATAGCCCCCTAGTAGCCCTGTATACTAGAACCAGCAAAACAATCGAGCAACGCAAAAGAATCCCTGGCTTCCGAAACAGATTTACACGCATCAAATAAAGTAAGAATGGCTAATGAAGCGGACTGTCTTGCCAAGTGCTACACAACATCATTTACACCGTTCATTTCACCTGCAACATCGTGACTTTGACCTACTAAACAGTAGCCTGTAAAGTATCTACAATCAGCCATGACATTGCAATAACCGCGCATATAACCCAATTGCAGGTTTAAATATCTAGAAACCATCCATTAACTTTCAAGTTGGCAAAAAATCGTATAGGCTACCAAATCATTGCTGCTGCTTTTGACTAATAGAAAGACAGACTCCTTTACTTGTTCTATTTGCTGTGGGCTTACCTATTTTCTTTCTGCTCCCTACCTATATATCTGCTAGTGTAACCAAAATGGCATTTTGTGTACCGGTACCAGTAATTAATAAAATTGCGTCGACAGTTTTAGCAGAATGTCTATTCTCGCCAAGTGAGCTTTGATCAGAGTATCGCACAACCCCTATCGCAGTTGCAGCCTATAACTCCAAGTGACGCGCAACTCTTTCAATTCAACTCGTGCAGTGATGCATAAATCTGCTTTGTTGTTTTGGTGTCGTAGAGTGGAACTCTGTCTGCGCTGCCGCATCTTGTCATGACGATGATCGTTCCGATCGGAGGACATATGGCAGACACCTTGCGCAGGCGACGAATTCTGTCGACGACCTCCGTTAGAAAGATCTTCAATTGCGGAGGTATTCCATCCACATATCAGCGTATTTGGTGGGGTTTACGAGTTCAACCCCCTCAAATAAATTGCAAAATACAAAAATACTCAACTTTTCAAAACTGACCCCGTACTCTGCGACCATGTCCAATGGAACCCTCCCCAAATTGGAAACCCCCAATTGTTTCCTGGCTACGCCCATGCATCCATCCCTCCCCCCCATTTAGAATTACTGTCGCTTACATATGCCTTTGGTCGTACACAGCTAGTTATGCTGATTAGAATTGAAGACTATCTGTTAATTAGCACAGGGTTATATTGTCTCACGTATTGGGGGTTCAATCACACTTACCTCTCAAACCAATCCGCTTTATCTGGGCTAATTTGTACCAGTTACTATATATAGCCGTCATCCTCGGTCATCCAGTTCCATGTCCTTTACATTTGCTTCCAGTTTCCAGGTTAATCTAAGTATCTAGTCCTATCCTATACCAATGAAGGACCTCGTCCTATTATATGTCAATGAAGGACCTTGTCTTATCCTATGCCGTTTATCCGTTAGGCAGTTACGTTTAGCGCCTTCGTGAGGTTCTTATAAGCGCTATATAAATGGCCATTATACATACTTATTTACACAATAATCTGTATAATACATTTACGAATACGATGGCACTTCTCGAACTTCTTCCTCTTCAGACACGTCTCCCTCCTTCTGTACTTCCGACCGTCTTCCCCCGAGGACTTCCTAATTCTCTTGTACCCGTTGCGTTACTGCCCATCATTTCATACCAATCCTAACTCATGTACGCTGGTACCCAGGTAAAGTCTTAAGGCACCAATGAAAGGCTGCCTTTGGTTGCTTATAATAGGCATGTAGCTAATGAACAATGACCTTACCTTAAATTACGTCATTCTAACTAACACTGCATCACCTTATCTTGTATTACACCAGCTTACATTACATCACATGACCCTACCTTGTATTACACCAGCTACCATTACATCACATGAACTTACCTTGTATTGCACCAGCTTACATTACATCACGTGACCTTACCTTTTATTGAAGCACCTTCTTACCTTCGATTACATCACCTTGCCTTCTCCGTCTCTTAGGATTCGGCTTAGAGGCTGTCTTCTTGTTGTGCGTCGGATACACAAAGGACCCAGTGGCAGCCATCACTTGTCTAACCATCGCCGTCGGATTCAGCGGATTCGCCATTTCAGGTATGCACGCGCCTCCACACCCCACCTGGCACCTCTGCCCAACGCTTGTGTAGTGTAGCGCAGACCCACATTGGGAACAACAAGAGAGAGAGAGAGAGAGAGAGAGAGAGAGAGAGAGAGAGAGAGAGAGAGAGAGAGAGAGAGAGAGAGAGAGAGAGAGAGCGAGAGAGAGAGAGAGAGAGAGAGAGAGAGAGAGAGAGAGAGAGAGAGAGAGAGAGAGAGAGAGAGAGAGAGAGAGAGAAACAGAGAGCGAGAGAGACAGACAGAGAGACAGACAGAAAGACAGAGACAGGTAAAGAGACAGATACAGAGGCAGGTACAGAGACAGGTACATTAGGAGTAGCATTAGCAGTAGACAAGTTGCTTCCTGTCTGCCGCACGGAATGTTTGAGTGAAATAAGACATCTCTACAACATAGTGTTCATATATGACAGCGGTCGACAACTCCGCAAGATCCGGGCGACCGAGCAACGTTACACATAATATGTCCGGGGGAGCTGTCCTAAGGGACTAGTGTATACGCTTGCATTTTGCATAGTTCATGTTGCATAGTATATGCTATAATATTATGCAAATACAAGCGTATACACTACGTATATATATATATATTATTACATATATTTAGACCTTTAAACACACTTATATGTACGCAAATATATGCCTGAATAAACCATCCGCGACTCTATATATTCTGGTCCACAGGTGACCCTAATTTCATCAGTGATTTAGACTGTAAGCAAAAAGTAAATGGAAAGGTTGAACATCATAACGGAAACTACCACTATTACCATGACCACGGTCACCTCGACCACAAGCCCTACCATCACCGTGATCGTCACCTTCATTCCTTTACCTTCCATTCAATTAATAGTCAAGTGGTGTTATGTGAGAAGGAGATTCTCACATAACACCACTTGACTATCAATTTCTTCGGCTCAATAGCATCACAGTTCCCAGCCTCGTCGCGTACCTATGAGAAGTATAGTCGGAGGCATAGTCTTCATAATCGTAGCCATACAAATTGTATTGTGCTCTACTGATTTTGTCGTGTGACAGGATTCAATGTGAACCACTTGGACATAGCACCACGCTATGCTAGTATCCTGATGGGAATGTCAAACGGCGTTGGCACTTTGGCCGGAATGTCCTGCCCCATCGTTACGGAAAAGTTGACCAAACACAGGGTCTGTATCAAACATGCCTTAACTTCCCTTACAATAACTTACGACGCCTTAAAGAATTAAGGACTAAGGACCGGATTGCTTTCTTCTATATGATACGAGCAAAATTAACGGACAAAATTTGAATACATATTCAAGCTATAGACTATGTGGTAACTTAGGATGCATTTTAAAAGTCTAGCTAAGTTTGTTTAGTTACTTACCGTAGTCTAACTAGGTTTCGTGACCATTCGCGGACTCAACCTGGTTTCTCCAACGGATAATGATTTTTATTTTAGATTACAAATTCACTTAAGCGACCATCGGCATTATGATAACAGCGCTATATAAGTTACAAGATTAGAATGAATTAGAATGTTTGATACCACTAGATTAGATTAGAGTAGATAGTTGTAGAACACATCTGAATGTATCAGTGTAGAAAATCAAATATCAACCAACTTCTTTCTCATGATCGTCGGAATTCATCGACCAAATCCTGGAACATCGATTGAAAACAAATAAATCAGGTTTGGGTAATTTCTAGAAAGATATACTGGATTATTTTATTTAATTTGGAAATTAAAATTATTTTAAACGCATTGAATGGTCGTGTTATAAACATGTTCTTCTTCCGTGGCCTTGTCAACAGACCGTACAGGAGTGGGAGAACGTGTTCCTGATCGCCGGAGTTATACACTTCTGCGGCGTTCTCTTCTACGCCATCTTCGCCTCGGGCGATAAGCAGCCGTGGGCCGACCCGCCGGAGAAGGACGAGAACCCGGCGCCAGAGGACGTGGCCGACAATGCCCTCAAGGGCGCCAAGGACGTCTTCACCCTACAGGAGAAGCAGACGTACGGAGCGACCGGTAACGATATCAGCGAAATCTATCGGACGACAACGGAAACTGTCCAGGAACCGACGTCCGACGTCTATCTCAACGGATTCCTTAAGGACAAGGAACCATAAGGACGGTTCCTACACGTATGCGCACTCCCTACGAATATGTACTACCCTGCCATCATGCCCATTTGATGCCCAAATAGGGTCCATATCCCAATATATGGGACTCGTAAGAGCACATATGGGTATCATCTAATGACCATGAAAGTGCTGGTAGGGTACGCATACGTATTAGTACGTTATTACTGTATACGACTGTGCAGATAAGTAGTACGTATCCGTCTATTCATCCCATGTCTGCGTATGTATACACGAGAACCACACAGATATGTTGATACGCAATACGAATACATGCATCTGTAGTTAGGGTCACTTCCGCCATGGTGCCATGGCAACGTTGTTACATTTTAAAGTTTAAGTTTTGAGGCGCCGTTAGATTTCCCAGAACCAGAATTATTGATAGTTTCAGATCATCGTCTCTGTGCTTCTTCAGATGAAGATTATGGACCCTACAATCACAGGAAGGTGCAGTCAATAAATTCCAGTGTATGGTTGACAGGGGTCGTTGCTGTCGGCATATATTTTACCAAACTCTTATCCATATAAACTATTTAATCGCCAGGTAGTATAGTTGTGTATCTATGACCAAAAGTTTTGCTAAATTCTGACCCTAACAACTGAAACAATCAAGAATTTCGAATTGATAATAGCAGGCATTCCAACAGGAAGTTCTTATAATTTTCAGCAATGTACAAATATGCGTTCCTCACAAAATGTAACGACAACTATCCGGAAATGACTGTGTGCCGTAATACTGCATGCAATGCAGAGCTAGATGAGAATCACAATGATATATAAAATGAAACACATTCAACGTTCCAACGCTAATAAAATAAAACAGTATATCAGAATGGTTGTAGAAGATAGTTTGCTGGGTTAGCGCTTTAAAAAATTATTGATTTATTATGATTTTGTAGAGTTACAATACATGCTTAGACCCTACATCAGTGGCATGATCAATAAAGTCAACCTTTTAAATATTGAATCAGTGGCGGCACTAGGGCTGGTGTCACCCGGTGCGGTAAGTCATGGTGTCACCATCAAAAAAGTGATGACCTTTTTTTTAGGAATTCGTCTCTCAAAAAAAGTGATGACCTTTTTTTAGGAATTCGTCTCCCAAAAAAGTGATGACCTTTTTTTTAGGAATTCCTCATTTCCAAAAATTTCATCATTTTCTGTTGGGTGTCACCCCCTCTGAGGGTGTCACCCGGTGCGGTCCGCACCCCCGCACCTCCCTCGTGACGCCACTGTATTGAATTGTATTAAATTTACAAATATTATGATGACGAGGTTTCTAAAAACTTGAAGTTGATCCTATGTCATCTGGCCATTTAGATGTGACTGCTAATCGGTAAAGTATAGTCCCTCTATTTCAGTTTTGCCAAAAATACTCATTAATTAGGAATATAATTTCATTGCACTTGAAGAACTTCACGTCATGAAGTCCAAAATAAATAGTAATAATAATCGCACCAGAAGCAATAATAGTGACAATAAAATACAAGGTGATATACCACGAAACGAATATTATATGTTAATTGTAATTGATAATCTTTTTACTCCGAGTTACATAAGATTCCTCAGGGCCTTGAATGTTACTTAAGAATGAAAAAATATCTGGAACATCCGGTGCGGCAAAAGTTCCACGAAATGCGATCTCGTTGAAACGTTTGATCGTCAGAGCCAAGCGCTGAATCAGATAGGAAATTTAAAATTTATAATTGATCATTGACAATTGATAATTGTTTATTAATATTTTACTTTTTAAATTAGTAATTCTATTTCCACATTGACCAGTTTTAGAATGGAAGTCATTCTTCGTCATTTCAATGATCATTTTCGTTGGAAATTGTCGCAAATACATCGCCATCATTAAGTGAATTGAATTGAATAATTGAAGGCATCAATTCTAATTACATTTTCTTTCACTGTACCGATATAAACTTTGTTTAATTTCAATCAATCAATCGATCAATATTCGTTTATTCGGAGGTTATAAGCTGACAAAAGCGGAGCATATTTACATATTAATCTCTCACTCAGTCACCAACGCCATCGCGCACAATGAATCACACTAGAGTTAATACATCATGTGACGTCTATGAATAGGCCTGCTGCTTGAGACTGATTATTATGAGTATTGAAAGCAGCTGCTCGAAACAGTTTGGCTTTGGTTTTAACAAGATAATACTGCTCTTATTGTTGACACGTTCAATTTTCGCAGAATTTCACGAGTGTACATATTTAGTATTGAAGACGGAAACGACTGTTCAACAAATGCTGCTGATGCTGTAAATAACTGCATCCCAAATATATCTCGAAGTAAACAGTTTTACAATAGGGGCCTACAGTGCAACACTTTCAAAACACCATCTCAGATGAGACGTAGAGAGAGGCAGATCTATAGTCGTTGGTTGTTATATTAAACTATTGTAGTGTATATTTAGTATGTACGTGTCTAGAAAGGCAATATTTGTAAGTGCAGTGCGTCTGACAAATATAAACACTGTCATGTAGATTGTAGTAGTTGGTGTATTACCAACAAAATGTTCTATTATTAGTGTGTGTATGTGCGTGTGTGTACATCACGTGTCTTTCATTTTGGATGCAGGGTTTGCTGTTTTCACATGTAGGATTTAAATGATCGTACATCACAGTTTGGCCATGAATTACCTTTAAAACACGTTGACACTGTTAGACTGCTTAAGACAAAACAAGAATGCAATGCTGGGATAATTGTATGTCTTGTTGCAACTGCTAAGTGATTTCTGTACTAAGTTAATCTTGTTTTTCTCAGTGACTCGAAAGCTAGTTTTTCTTGTTGATCTTTGACACTTTAACGATAAAAAGAGTGTACTAAAAGTGACTGGGAAACCAATGCAGCTCCTCATTAAAGTGTTAATCTGGCGCCTATTGAATATCGAGGTCATAGTTTAAGGTTTTCAATTGCAACACTATAATAACTCAGACCCTGCAGTCTGTAAGCGCTGTCTTATGCTAGAGGTCATCATATAGCTGGAAATTTCTTTTTTATACTTATGTCCTGCGATGCGTGCTCAATATGGGGTTTTGCTGCCTGCAGAAGAGTTACTGAGATTATCGAGGCTCGGATTCACATTTTCTGTAGCATTTTCTCTTAACGTTGGCTAATTTTCTCGTCCGGAGTCTTTGCGCCGGTTTAAAGCGCTCCAATCACCTCTATGCTGCGATTCATAGTGTATCTTTATTGCTTTCCTATATAGTTATATAGCTTTCTATGTCCTCCATCAATATCTCATCTCACAGTGATATCCTATCAAAGCTGAACTTCTATCATGAAGAAACTATTCTTGGCCATTATCAGAAACCTTCATGGGCTGCTCATGCATACCCTTGTATTCTTCTTGAAATTGAAATGAATCTCTAATCTACCCTTTGCAAAAAAGTTGAAATTCTGTCAGTCGGTTTACCTATGGTTGATTAAAGTGCACGTGTATAACAAAGACAAAAAAACGACGTTCTTAGAATAGAATAGAATAATGATTTGAAATTGTGACTTTATAGCTGGATAAAGTTGTGTTCAATCTGCAATCGGAGTCCGTAGATTTGGAGAGTAGGATGAACCTGTCACAAAACCAGAGTATGTACACAGTCAAAATGTTTATTGTTTGTGACTATTCATTCTGTGCTAGTATTGTCTTGATGAAGCATGAATAATTATTGCTATTATTTGCAATATCTTTTTCGTTTTGTTTCATTTTCCTCCATCCTTTTCCGTCTCATTGAATTCCTCACCTGACTTGCTTCTGCAACAGGTGAGGAATGCAACACTTGTTCTATTACTATGAGAGCGATTGCTCGCCTCCTTCAATAGGGCCTATTCACAACAGCTGAGTTGCGACAAACAACGCTGAACGTTTGCTAAGTTCAACTTGAAGCATTTTCGGTCGAACCGAAACCACAATAGCACATGCCTATAGGTGTCAGCATAAAATGCCGACTTCAGCATGAAAGACAGTTTTGACTGTTAGTCATAAAATACCAAAACACTAATTCCTAGCAACAAGCTGGAGTGATTGCGCTCTACAAGCAGACAAATTAAGTATGCATTGCCTCTTTTACCTACACATTTGGGAGGTTTTGCTTAGAAGCAACCATCTGTTGCTGGCTTTGCTTTATTATATCTGTGCTATAGAAGTTTCCAGATCAGATTACGTTACATAGCGAGTTTTAGCGACCAGGCCTGTTGAATTTCCTATAAAGGACCAGTGAGAATCATCTACTGGCCAAGTGGGCGGAGGATCCAAGCGTAATAACGATGACGTAATAGACTGGGTGTAGCTGAGTTAAACAAATTCTAGATGCATGTGGCAGAAGCATAAGTCCGACGGTCTGCTTTGGTTACTCTGCATCACAGATTCACAAACCGATCTTAGTCTATATGAATCAGCGGCACCAGCAGAGCGTGGCCTGGAATGGCGACCAACCTTTTATCAGATAACTTGGAAGGGATACGAGCGGCGCAGAAGAAACTGAAGAAGGCCGATGCGCAGATCGGAGACGATGGCAGGCAGATATTAATCAATTACGATGTTTTGACAGCGATCGGCGAAAACTGTCCGTTTGGATCCTCTCCAACCGTGGGATAGCCTTTCATATCAGCCAACAACACTCCCGCTTCTTGCTTTGCTCCCTGTCGGCGACTCACTTGGGTTGAGTTCCTCCGAAGTCAAGACTGCGATGGGGAGCTGCAGGTGCCAACTTGTCAGCGGGTGGGAAACCAACAATTTACGATATACCGTAAATCATCTGGATTCCAGCAGCTGCATGGGATCAGAGCGATGAGCACCCCCCCCCCATCATAGGCCATCCTGCAAGGCCACACCGTGCATGGTCAAATAAGAGGTATTGCGCAACTGTAATACAGGCGCCTAGAGCACAATGGGAGGGGAAAGAGCTCAAATTTTTAGCAGCACAGCTATATGTTGTGGCTGTAAGCTAAAGGTCGCTGCGAAAGCCAAGAGCTCGTCCTGGATTTATTTCAAAGCAGTGACGTAATAGTCGATATATCATTTACACCACAATGTAACTCTTCTTGAGGATTACTTTTCATTGTGGCGTGCAATAAATGAACGATTACCTTAGCTGGACGTCTTTTTACATCACAATTCCAGTCATCTTGCGCAATGGACCATTAAACTTAACAATAGCGTCTTCGTTATTTTGTTATTTTGTTATTATATAATACAATGCAACTTGCTCAAGGTCTTTGCACGATGACTGCCTGAGTGAATACTCGAATCCGTACCCTCCGCGCTACGGGTCGAGCGCTCTAACCATTCGGCTGCTTTGCCCCATATATAGTTTAAACCGTAACGATATCCCATCAGCTTGTATACTGCGTTTGCAACTATATTAGGCCTATACAACAGTCCCACAGTAGGTCTATAACCGATATTACAAACAGATCGAATATCCAGGGGTTAAAGTGGAGTGGAAACGGTTGGAACGGCGTTCCCGCTGCTCTCGAAATTCTTTGCTTGCGTTCCCACTGCTCACGCATGCGTTCCAATGAAACTCTTCTTTGGCGTTCCCACTGCTCACCCAAACCACTTTAACCACTGCGAATATCGCTCTATGTAGGCTGTGAATGCTTGAATCTGAGGTTCTTAAAACGCGCTATATAAGTTTTCAAATACATACATGCATATATTTATACACATACAACGAATAGATAGACCTGCATCAAAAACTGAACACGGGAAACCAACTGATCGCAAAAATTTGAAAACTTATAAGTAAAATCAAGTAAAACGTCATCTAAGCACATAATATGTACAGAATAATACTGTAACGTTGTAGATTATTCACGTATGTATACACGTACAATTGGATGTATGGACGGACGGATGGATGTATGAATGAATGTATGGATGAACGGCTGTTTGAATGAATGGATGAATGTACGGACAGACGGGTGCATGATGGTTGGCGGGATGAACTCACCGAGGTTTTCTGTGGCCAAAATGGCCGTTGTGTCGTGTTTTGGATGGAATAATTGCCTCATCTTCCTATACATGTACCTCAATATTTCTTTCAGCGTACCTGGCTACCTGGACACAGAGCCCACCAATGAGACTTTGCACAGCAGTTTGTCCGGTCTTCGCTAGGTTGCGCTAGTTGCCCGTCGATTGCTACGGCAGATGGACTGCGGTGCCAATATGTGGCCAGCATCGATGCCTTATAAGAGGATTCGGTAAAGTGCGATGGCGGATGGAGGAGCTAAACGAAGGTGGTACCGACAAACATGCTACAGAGGATGACTCATTCGCTACAAATTGTCAAAGAGGAGGAGGAGGAGCAGAAGGAGGAGCAGAGGAAGGAGCAGAGGGAAATAAGAACAATCCAACAAATTCCAGTTTACGCAACGTCTGAAATATGGCTCGTGTTGTTTTCCAGACTATAAAGATGGATTTTAAAAGGCGCAATGGCTCAAATAAAATTCCTTCCTCGAACAGATTCGTTTATTCCTGTTCTGTATTTAATGTCGTTAGTCCTGTTCTGTATTTAATGTAATATAAATCTCCGAAATTCATGAGCGCCCCGTCCACAATAATACGGGCTGAACTGTTATGTAACGTCTTCGAGGAACTCGATCTTGGAACAAAAATCTCCTTTTCGGCGCAGATGATAACAGGTGGATGCCACGAGTTTATAAGCAACTGACACCGATTGCCTCTGCTGCTTCCATTTCCGTCTTTCGCGCACTCTCCATCACAACAAGTACCAAGTGTATTTACAGATCGATCAATGCTCCGCACAACGAGCAGGTCTGGATGGAGATGGTCGTTGTCTGTTTCTCTGCAAAGTTCTTACGTATTCAGAAGCTTATCGCTGCTCTGGAAAATGGTTGTAGCAATTTATTTAACACGAAAAGTATATATCTGTGTATCATTATTATACAGATACCAGTGTGATTCTCCTTACAGATTTTATTTTAGTTATAGTTACAGTTATAGTTAATGGTTTTTCATTTTAGTTATAGTTACAGTTATAGTTAGTATTATTTTTTGGTTATAGTTATAGTTGTAGTTAATGGACTTTTATTTTAGTTAATTTTAGTTAGTACATGTATAGTTACAACGGGCCCCAGTGGCGCTCCACCTGGTCCCGATGGGGTCATCGATTAATTATGTCAACAAATTTTAGGCAGTCTTTGATCTCCTCCCATTTTCAACAACTCTCAAACAATCAAGGACTTCCTAACAAAATTATGTTAAAGAAAATTACCCCACTCAGAACTAGCAAATACAAAAAAAACTGAAATTGTCGGGGGGAAAACTGTTATTTAGATTTGAATTTGATACTTAATGGCAATAGTACATGCACTGTCTGTCACAGATATTTATTGGATTTTTCCATTAAAAAAAAATCTTTTTTTCTATTAAATGTGTATTCAATTCGATTTTTATTGTGAACATTTCTAATTTGAACCATGAATATGGTTACTTTTTTTAATCATATTCCTTTTAACATAGAAAATTAAATCAAACCAAGTTTCTCACTCTTTAATATTAACAATCGAAAGAAAAAAATATCTCCATCAAAAAGAAACTCAAAATATCAGATTTTCGAAAAGAACCCAGGATATTCGAAAAGGAAATATGCAGCATATTTTCTCATTTAATCTGGGAGCAATAAACAGGATCATTTAAAACGATATTATTAATATATCGATATTGCACTTTTTATTTCACTAACGAAAATAGCGATTAATTTTCGTTAGTGTTATTTTCGTTATAGTTATAGTTATAGTTAATGATATTTTTAGTTAGAGTTATAGTTATCGTTAACGAAATCATTTTTTATTCGTTAACGAACATTTTCGTTATCGTTAACGTTAACGAGAATCAGATACATATATGGGCCACTTTTCTTGTCTACAATATTCAGCTCAATTACACTAATAATTTATGTTAATCAAAATGATCATTCAGAACCCGTGATTAGGCCTACTAGTAAATTCTAAAAGTAACATTTCGTTATGTAAGAATAATTAATTATATTCAGATAAATATGCTCTAATTGTGTGCATTTTGGCCATTTAGTAAGTAAGTAAGTAAGCATGTATGTTCTTTATTGAACCGCTTGCAGACGCACTGTGGCTTACAAAACACAAGCATGCAAAACGAGGCGCAATAAACAGAATAAGAAAAACCAATAAATAAGTTAGGCCTATTACAATGACAATTAGGCTAGTTATGCGTAATAAGCACATGCATGGATAAAGTTGAATATTAGAAGCACACAGGTTACGATAGGCTGCTTATACGCCCATCGACAGTCTATGCATGTAAGTATAATTTGCCGTATAAGTAGATTATGAAACTGTTCCCATACTGCAGCATACATGGTGCTTTACTGTAGCATCTAATTTTATGGTGCTTGTATACTGTAGTCTCTATGGTGCGCTGCTGCAGCCTGTGTGGTGTTTTACAGTAGCCTGTATAGTGCTTTACAATAGCTTATTTAGTGCTTTACAGTAGAGTATATTGTGCCTTACAGTAGCCCTTATGGTACTTTGCCGTAGCCTGTATAGTGTCTTAAGTAGCATATATGGTATCTTAGAGTGGCCTATAATATGATGCGTTACAGCAGCCTATATGGTATCTTAGAGTATCCTATATGGTTTCATATTATGGCTTCTTTATCCTTCACACAACGTATGTATTTTTATCTTGAGCGTGTAACAAACTCGTGTAATAAACCGTGACACGGTAACGGGGCGTTTGACGACATATTCCTCTGATGTGTTGGTGAGTGCAGTGCTCATCGGTTTCAGCATATTGACTCTCTTGAAATTAAGATCTGCTTCTTTCGAACAACACTGCCGTAGTTAGACAACTAATGCGCCAGATAATGGAAGGCAATAAAGCATGCAACCTACAACCATGCTGTTTGTAGAATTTTTAATGTAATCATCGCAGAGAACATGCAGTGTCTGTAATCTGTATCCAGAATACGATGTTGTTACTACAAGCAGTGCAGGTGCATGAATCTCCTGGCCACACTAATAAGTAAGTGATATTGGTGGAGGATTCAGCACTCTGCTAGAGATATATGGGATCCGCTCTCTTCAATGGACGAAGACTCAATCGGAATTTGCGTCTGGAAAGATGATGTATTGCAGTAATCACTCTCGTTTCGCGCCTGCCGACGGAGCTGGAGAATGTCGGGAGGAGGAGGATGCCGGAGATGGATGTTTGCAAGAGCAGCATTAGCAGCAACAGCAGCCTTCGTATCGCAAGTAAACAAGTGCTTGTTGGCGCGAAGACTGCGAAAACGCACCCAACAGAAGATGCTTTTCCGAGCGACCCATCTTCGATAAGCGCCCCGTCAGAAGACTCCATTTCGTTTTTAAATTTTAAATAAATAAATGCAATCTTCTTATGATAAAACGTATTTAAGATGCGTTTCATACAGAGTGCCAATTACAGTTTCGTGGTTGGGTCATCCACATGGAATGGCTTCCATTCCTATCTGAATGTCGTACATCTTAGCTAGGGACGGAGAACATACATCTTTCGCAACACTTGTAAACCGTTCTTTTTCGCACAGACTGGGCTAGGAGCGCCTCTTGGCATAAATTATGCCTTTAAGGGGCGCTACATAAATACTCGGAATGAATGAATGGCTTCGTGAAGGACATAATGTAGTGCGTGTCTAAGTGTTTGGATGGATTAGGGTGGGCTTGTTTTGGAGCAAGAGGCTGATGTATCAAGGTTCTGGACTGCTGCCGGGTAAGGAGTACGGTAGTGGGTAGAGTTAATGCTGGGATTAGAGATAAGGCTAAGTAGGCTATAGGTTACATTTTATGATTACAGGTCAACAGTAAGGTTAACGTCAGTGCTAGGATAGAGAAAGACTTTTAGACCGTTGCAATGTCTTCCCATTTCAATCAACTGAATGCGCTTGTAAATAATCATAAAATCACCAAGTCTAGTTTAATAATTGTGGATTATTTATATAAAGGATTAATAAAGTATATGGCCTGCCTTAGGAAACAAAAAAGATAGAAAGCAGTACTAGGAATATATAGTAGTAGTAGTAGAAGAAGAAGAAGAAGAAGAAGAAGAAGAAGAAGAAGAAGAAGAAGAAGAAGAAGAAGAAGAAGAAGAAGAAGAAGAAGAAGAAGAAGAAGAAGAAGAAGAAGAAGAAGAAGAAGAAGAAGAAGAAGAAGAAGAAGAAGAAGAAGAAGAAGAAGAAGAAGAAGAAGAAGAAGAAGAAAAGAAGAAGGAGAAGAAGACGAAGAAGAAGAGGAGGAAAGAGACGAAAAGAGAAGAACAAGAACAACAAAAACAACAAGAAGGATGGCAGCTCAGAGTCTAAGGAGTTAGTTGTGGTTAATCCAGCAATGCCGTAGTTGATTTACGTTTGCGCCACCGATTTGTTTCCCCATGGCCGGTTTGTGACGAAGTCAATTGCCACCAGAAACTGCGAAGTTAGAATTGAGTATGAAGTAAATATCTTTATATCGATAAAGGAAATAAAGAAAGAAACGTGAAAAAGATAAGCTGAAAAGTCGCAAGAAATTTGCTAAGATGAAAACCAGGGTATCTACTGAAAAAAGACAATGACTGTGTCAACCCAATCCTTCCGTTGACAATCCTTCTGATTAAATCCTTGTTCTCTTCGTACTTAACGCCTATTTAACGTTCACCTTTTGAACACTAATTCTACGTATAAGTATAACCTGAATTAATCAGCAACACAGTTTAATATCTTTTCCGTTTAATAAGAAACAAACAGACAGAACTCAATTCGATTACAACTCAACTAGTCAGCCACACTACTACAGCGAACATACTCGAATTCAAACTTCTCTAGTCAGCATAATTCTTCGCGCCTCTTGACACACCTGTCTTCTGTGCGCATAAACGAACTCTAATAATATACATATAGCGCGCCGCTGCCGATATCGGCCGGCCGCGCGTGTCACTAAGACTAAACGTTATACATCTATCATATATACATATACACGTGAAACTAAAGTAAGCGCACTAAATATATACGCCAATATCTCGCACTGCAAGACTGTACACAAAACTCAGTTCACATTACCTCCTTCCTTTTTCTGGAATTGAGCAAATTAAATTTCAAAATTTGCGAAATTACCAAAATACATGAAACAAATATATATATATATATCTAACTAATCAATAAACAGTCTTACGATTACTTATAACCTTGACAAACAATCAGCAATAACATTCAATCTGCCCTTCTTGTACTTCACCTCAACATCAAAAGTTTGTAAGGCTAACGCCCAACGCACAAGTTTAGCAGACTTAGACATTGACTCAGTCAAATATGTAAGAGGATTGTGATCAGTAAAAATGAAAATTTTTGATCCAATTATAATTTCTTTTAACTTGTTTAGAGCCCAAACAATAGCATAGGCTTCCTTTTCCACAGTAGCCCATCTCTTCTGGGTATCAGTTAACTTCTGACTGATAAATGACACAGGGCGTTCTATTCCCTTGTCGTCCATCTGTGTTAAAACAGCACCGACTGCAAAGTCACTACTATCGCAGTACAAATTGAATGGTTTTCCCACTTCAAAAACATATAACACTACTTTGGATCGCACAGCCTCTTTAAGTAAATCAAATGCTTGCTGATGTTCAACAGTCCAATCAATCTTATCAGAAACACGTTTACTAGTTAAATCAGATAGCGGTTTCGCAATCTGTGCAAAGTCCTTAATAAACTGTCTGTAATAATTAAAAAATCCAAGCAGTTGCTTAACTTGCTTCTTAGTTTCTGGGATCTTCAAATTACTCAAACTTTCAATTCTGTCTGGATTCATCTTTATCTTACCAGACCCAACCACATGACCGATAAACCTTACCTCACTCTTACCAAATATGCATTTTTTCAAATTCAAAGTAACGTTATGCAATCTCATTTGCATCAAAAATGCATCTAGATGCTGCAAGTGAACTTTCCAACTGTCAGAATGCACAGCAATGTCATCAACATACGGTTCTGCAAAGTCGCTTATAGGCTGTAAAACTAAATTTATCGCTTTAACAAAAGTTCGTCCAGAATTTATCATTCCAAAAGGAACACGAGTAAATTCATACAGTCCATTATGTGTTACAAAAGCTGTCTTCCATTGATCAGATTGTTTTACAGGACAAGTCCAATAAGCACTTCGGCAGTCCAAAATAGAAATCACATTAGACTTTCCAACTTTGTTCAAAACGTCTCTGACAATCGGCATCGGATATTTACAATCCACTGTGAATGAGTTAATGTATCTGTAGTCACAGGCAAGTCTTAAAGATCCGTCTTTCTTTTTAACAATAACCAAAGGGCTTGCCATTCTGCTCGATGATGGTTTGATAATGTTTGTTTTTAACATTTCTTTGATCTGACGTTCCACTTCTGCTCGATAAATCAAAGGAATTCGATATGCTGCAAATTCCTTTGTGCCTTGCTCTCTTGTTATACTGATTCGTGTATTGTAATTGCTTTTCTCGAGAGTAGGATTCTGCAAACAATAATGCTTTCTCCATATTTTCTTTGAGTTCTTTTAAATACTTTTCTGGTTTAACTCCAACATGAGGTGGTAAGTTTATTTCTCTAGTCCAACTCTCTTTTAATATTGCCAATGGTCCTCTCGGAATTTTCCCATAGACAAGCATATATGGTGATACTCCAGTAGTTGCATTCGGCACTTCTCGTAATGCCCACACTGTGAAAGGAATTATCTTGTGCCATTTCCTCGGGTTGTCTATTATCACATGATGGATCATCTTTTTAAATGTCTGATTCCATCTTTCTACTAATCCAGCAGCCTCTGGGTGTCCTGGTGTGTCGAATCGTGGACTACAGCCCATTAAATTGAGAAATTCTCTTGTCAAACTGGCTGTGAAGTTCGTTCCTTGGTCACTTGTAATCACGGACGGCACACCAACGTTCATGAATAGTTCCATCAACGCTTCACACACAGCCTTCGCTGTCAGCGATTTCAATAAAAAGATTGTAGGCCATCTGGTGCACGAGTCCACAATGCATAAACAATACTTGTGACCTGCAGCAGATACTGGATCGATCGGGCCAACGAGGTCCATCGTCATTCTCTTGAAGGCGACCTCTTCTCTTGAGACCGGAGTGATAGGTACTCTATCCATCACCAAACTCCTTGCCTTTAGTTGACATTTCTCACAAGACTTACAAAATTTCACGATGTCTCTTCTCATCTTTGGCCATACAAAGGACAACTTTATTCGTTCTCTTGTTTTCTCTTCTCCTAGATGTCCTCCAAATACCGATTCATGTGCCAACTCCATCACTTTAATTCGTCTCTCTTTTGGTAACACTAGTTGATATATCGTCTGGTCTAATATCTGATATTTCTTATGCAATAAACCGTTGATCACACAGAATTCAGATTCTTTCTCTTGTGCTAACTTCCACCACGGCTTCAACGATTCATCCTTTCTCTGTTGCTCTTCGAACTTCTTCGAATCGGCAATCTGCACCTTTTGTTCTTCATCCATCTCTTCATCTCTATACAAGTCTCCTATCCCCACATCACATTCATTGTCTTCTTCAGTTTCATTTAATGTGCCATTCTCGCATGCAGCCATCTCTTGCTCATTCATCTCGGCTATTACACCATCTCGCGATAAGCCTCGTTGCTCATTACTTTCGTTTTCCTCATCACTTGAACTTCCATTTTCATTCTTCTCATCAACATCTACCATTTCCTGTTTCCGACTCTGCGCTCTCGTCATTACATTTGCTCGTACACTCACATCTCCTTGTATCGTTTTAACTTTCATCTGTGGTACGGCTTTTAATTCGGCAATTATCTCTGGATGCAACAAGAATCTTTCTGTACTGCCCATCTTTGCAATACTAGCACACATCAAGGTGACATAAGGTGTAAGTGAACACTGGATTTTACGCGGAAATCCCTCTTCTTCCACGTCACTATCACACAGTCTAACATCGACTTTCACTAACTTCGCAGGAATGGCATCTCCTGCCACACATTGCAAATTCACTTTTCCAATTTGTTCCACCTTCATGCCTTCCAGTAATTCTTCACTAATCACCGGAATCTCTGCTCCCGAGTCGCTCAGTGCTTTGACTTTTACTGGCTCTTTACCGTCTACTCCACGAATTTCAACCTCGACATATTGCAAGAACGATTTCTTCAATATTCGACTGTCATCTTTTCCTATGACTTCTCTCTGAATTTCAGCATCCAATAGAATTTCTTTTTGAATACCACATTTCATTACCGACTTTACTTCAGTCTCTTGGTTTTCTTGACTCGCGGTTTGATTATCTGTATCACTAACCACTTGAATCAAATTCACCCTTGTGTGTTCTTGATTTCTGCTAGAACTAGCTGCTGCCACTGGAACTGGACAAAATTTAACCAAATGTTTATCTGAACCACAGTTGTGACAACGCTTCACCACTGTATGGTATGGTTGTGAAATACCTCGTTGTTCATTTCCTTCATATCTCTTATACTGCGTAAACGATGTGTTGCCTTCCCTCTTGGCAAACGGCGCTGACGATTTGTTAAATCCCTGACGACCAAACGTCACTTCTCTGGTCTCATTGGGTACAGGGACATTAGCCTTGACTTCTTTACCTTTGAACTGACTCCCTGTTTCTGGATTACTTTTCCACTTTCCACTCTGGCTTTGGTTTACGGAACGTTGAGAAGGATAACTGTTTATATTTGGAAATGCAAACCCAATTCGATTGTTTACATGAATGTCTGCTAGGTCTGCCACTGCACTAGCTTGGAGACAGTCAGTTCCTTCCTTCGACAATACAAACTGTAGTGGACCTGGCGGTAAACATTCTTTTAGCTTATCCGCTACCAGCAAATCAAAGAGCGTATCATACTCTCTGTTCACGTTTCGACTTCTCACGTAATAGTTTAGCAAGTTCTTCAGTCTTGCCGTAAACATCGTATAAGTCTCTTCTGTCGTCTTCTTAGCATCCACAAATCTGGCTCTGTATTCTCTCGAGGTCAATTTAAATTCTTTTAATAAGTGCTGCTTGACTCTATCATAATTGTCTAGATCATCGAATGACAATCTATTCAGAACGGTTCGAGCTTTCGGCGTCATCAATGGTAGTAATAATTTCACCCAAAACGGCTTTTCCACAGCAAAACTACGAAACGCGTTCTCGACTGTTTCAAAATATAATGGCACCTCCATCATATCAGTTGGCATTTGAGGCAATACATGCTTCATTGCATCACCTATTTTCTTAATTTTTGACACCGAAGTTTCACTTTCTTGCTGTTTCCTTCTTTCTGCTTCCCGTTCTTCTCTCATTTGCGTTTCTTTCAATGTCAATTTTGATTTCTCCAGTTTCAGACGTTCTTGTCTTTCTGTCTCTGCCTTTTCCAAACTTTCTTTCTGAAATTTGAGTTCTTCTTGTCTGATCTGTTCCGCACGTTCTAACTCTAACGTTCGCGCTTTTTCTTTTTCTTCTTCACGCATTCTCTTTGCTTCAATCTGTTGCTGACGAACCCCTTCATCACTTTTTCTAGCTTTTTCAAATTCAATCATCTGCTCCAATCTTCTTCTTTCAGCATCTTCCCTATCTCTTTTCAACTGTTCTAACTGAATCTCAAACTGATTCTTTTGCAATTCAAGTTCTGCCTTACGCACTTGTTCTGCTTTATCTTCTCTCTCTCTTTGCAGACGCAATTCCTCTTGCCTTGCAAGTTCCGCTTTCTCTTCTTTCTCTCGCTGCAAGCGCAATTCTTTCTCTTCTTTCTCTCTCTGCAAACGTTCTGGTTTCTCTTCTTTCTCTCTCTGCAGACGTTCTGCTTTCTCTTCTTTCTCTCTCTGCAAGCGCAATTCGTCTTGTCTTACACGTTCTGCTTCTTGTCTCCGTTTCTCCTCCCTATCTTCTTTCATCATCATCCACTGCATCAACATCTCCATAGACATAGGCACAGGAGGTTTTTCAATAGCCTTTTCTACGGCACCGCCAACGGCACCTTCTTCTTCGACTTCTTCTTTAACCCACACTTCAGCGAGTTCCTGTATCATGTCACCACGTGACATACCTTCTAATTGTTCTTCCTTAAAACCGGCTTTCAACAAACGCTGTTTTAGCCTTTCCGTAGACATCTTCTTAATATCTGCTTGTCTTTCAGCACTTAGTTTCTCCATCTTACTTGTTTACTTTGGTGATTTCTCTTTTCAAAGAAGTCACGGTTTTTCTTGTTGTGTGAATCGATAAACAAACGGGATTTCTTTTATATTTGTTCGTGGAAAACAACGAAATTTTTATACCGTTTCTCGTGTTCCACCGTCGTTGATATCGTAGATTCGTCACACAGCAACAACGCGTAGATTCTTCTAACACCGTCGTAGATTCTTCTAACACCGTTGTAAATTCTTTTATCACCTTCGTAGATTCTTCTATCCGCCGAAAGAGGTGATAACGTGAATTTTAATCCACCGTGAGTTTATATCCACCGTGAGTATTTATTCACCGTGAGTTCTTATCCACACCGTCACTGCCACCAATAATGTCAACCCAATCCTTCCGTTGACAATCCTTCTGATTAAATCCTTGTTCTCTTCGTACTTAACGCCTATTTAACGTTCACCTTTTGAACACTAATTCTACGTATAAGTATAACCTGAATTAATCAGCAACACAGTTTAATATCTTTTCCGTTTAATAAGAAACAAACAGACAGAACTCAATTCGATTACAACTCAACTAGTCAGCCACACTACTACAGCGAACATACTCGAATTCAAACTTCTCTAGTCAGCATAATTCTTCGCGCCTCTTGACACACCTGTCTTCTGTGCGCATAAACGAACTCTAATAATATACATATAGCGCGCCGCTGCCGATATCGGCCGGCCGCGCGTGTCACTAAGACTAAACGTTATACATCTATCATATATACATATACACGTGAAACTAAAGTAAGCGCACTAAATATATACGCCAATATCTCGCACTGCAAGACTGTACACAAAACTCAGTTCACAGACTGAAAAGTTTATCAGATAGTCTGGCGAATTGAAACTATGAAATCAATTCCATGCAACATTTTTACCACGGTCAGACAAGTGACTGAAAATAATGATGAAAATATGCAGCGTCTAAGAAAGGCTACATAATGCACCTGATGATGATAATGATGATGACGATGACGACGATGATGATGATGATGATGATGATGATGATGATGATGACGATGACGATGACGATGACGATGACGATGACGATGACGATGATGATGATGATGATGATGATGATGATGATAATAATAATAATAATTATTGCACTTCCGGACCTCGACAAAGATAGTCACTTCAGAGATTAATTTTCACATACTTAGTATCTGTCTTCTGAGGGATTATATGTACCTCGGGAAAAAAATAATAAGGCAAAAGGCATGATGGAGTCACCAATCACCATAATACCTTGGTCCAGAGGTCGTTACTTGGCGTGGTATGTCCGGATACATTCGCAGCATCATATGAACATCTGACATCGCAAAACGCAGTTGCCGCAGCGGAAAAAGCAGCCCATAACAAGGAATACAAATATGCTGACATCTTATAGTCGCACCATTTCATCCCTGTTGCAGTCGAAAATGCAGGAAGCTGGCACGCTGAGTCATTGGATTTTATTCAGCCATCTGCTCCAGCGTTTATCAGTCGCCCTTCAAATTGGAAACTCCCTATCTGTTTTGGATACCTCGGATTGGAACAATAAGGAGACCATGCAGCCAGTACTGAACGACGTCTTGTAGAGACAATGACTGCACACAGTAAACATAATATTCGTCTGCATATGAGTTTGTTGGCAAAATAATAGTAATAATAATAATAATAACAATAATAATAATAATAATAATAATAATAATAATAATAATAATAATAATAATAATAATAATAATAATAATAATAATAATAATAATAATAATAATAATAATAATAATAATGATAATACTAATAATAATAATGATAATAATAATAATCATTATTATTTTTTTTGCCCTGAGGTACTTCATTCCCCCAAGGTCTTAGAAATTAAAAGTGTTTATTATTATTATTATTATTATTATTATTATTATTATTATTATTATTATTATTATTATTATCATTGCGTTCACCGGCACTTTTGCACAATCGGGGGGACGTGGCTCAGTGAACCAATTTAATCCTGCACCTTCTTAATCTCTAAGAGCCTGAGGGTAACTCCTCGGGCGGCCCAAAAAAATAATAATAAAAATATTAATAATGATGCATTTCTCCTTGTTTAGAGAAGTTTACACACTCTCTGAATTTCCATCCTTTGCGTAAAAATAGTAAGAATACCGTAGTTATCTGCCCTTTTTGGCTTAACCTGCGAGCACTCGCGTACTTCAGGTTAGCATCCTACAACCAGACTCGGCTGAGATACCATACGAACTCATTCTGGCGATTAGATGCTATAGCTCCACCTGTAACCGCTCTATAACTGCGCCTCTTAGACGAGGATGTACGGGTTGCAGACTCAACACACTGCAGACCGCATTATGCAACCACTGCGGATAAAAAATTCGACGCAAAAAACTACACAGCCGCATTTGCAGAGGAGGCGACGGGAAAGCAACGACGGTGCAATATATTATGTTGAACGACGTGGTCTGGAAAGCAGTGAAGAGAGCAAAAATCCCGGCTCAGAAAGAGACTATATCGGCCTCTCAAGGGAAGACGGAAAACGCCCGTATGGTGCGACGCTCGTTCCTTGGTCGCGTGGACGGTGCCTGGCATGGGACGTTACAGTATCGAACACCTACGCCACTTCTTAACTTGCTTACGCATTGCTACAAGTAGGCGAAACGCCGACCCCACAGCCTCGCTAAAGAGGATGAAATACGCCATCATCTCCTTGTGGCTGTCGCCTTGGAAACCAGCGGTGCATGGAGCAAGAAAGGTCTGGAGATTATCGCAGAATTGGGAAGCCGGATGACAGACGAAACCCATGACCCAATAGAAACATATCCTGTTTGTTCCAGGAGATTTGGACGATTGTTCAACGAGGAAGCACCATCCGCCTCTTTGGGACATTACCACCGTGCTCTGAGATGGTCCTTCTGATAATAGTGACAATAGGTATATAATAATGCATTCTCCCTTGTTTAAAGTAGCGTTCCACATCTCCGGATTTCACCCTTTGGGTTAAAAAAGATGATAATAAATAATTTATTTTTTGACACTCTAGGTAGATATGATCCTCAGGCTCCTAAAAAAGTCCGGAAAGAACAAAACCCACATGGAACGGCTACATCTCGTCAGTTGTGAAAAAAAAACAACGGAGAGCAGCGGCAATGAAATCCTTAATTACAATTGCAGGATGTTGGAATACATAGCTAGTTTCTTTTTGTCTCCGATTTAGTTTTAAGTTTTAGTTAGACAGTCTTAGATACCCTCATAATTATAGCCTTCGCTATGTACTTCCACCATTTGTGTTCAATCGCTTGATAGGTCTCCAAAGCACCTTCAAGTGAGCTGCTGCTGCTACTACTACTACAGCTACTACAACAACAACAACAATAACTACTTCTATTACTACTACCATTACTATTACTACTACTACCACTACTACTACAACTTCTACTATTACCGCAACTGCTACTACTCTAAACTGGGTTGAATGAAACAAATGCACGATGCGTCATAGGACTTCATAGAGAGAATAAAATTGATTTTAGAAAACAAAAAATTCGGAAGCAAACAAATGCGATTTGTATTATTGATTCGAAGATTAATTAAGCTATCGATTTTTTGGCGCTATAGAAATCTAGAGATTACGTTTATATGAACCTGTAGCCTAAACGGTCGTGAATTACTCTACAAAAATTTCTGATGACTAACAAAGCGATACTCAGAAAATTAGATGATACAAAACTGTCTTCTGTTGTGGTAATTTCCCTTTTGGGCCTACCTTCCCTTTTGGGCCTACCCTTGTGACCAGCTTGTAGAACAATTGTATTTTTGTGTTATTGTGATTATGTAATTGTGGTTACAATAAAGAATTTAATCAATCAATCAAAAAATCAATGAGTAAAAATGTTACAACGAGCGAAAGAAGCGTTTTCGAAAGAGGAAACTGCGAAATTGGCCTAGGTAGGAGAGATGCATCTCTTCAAGAATTCCTACCCTAATCCAACCGATCCTCCGTCTATGAAGCTTACTCGGCCTCAACGAAACCCGCCTTAACGGCATCCTCTCTCTGATCTTTCTGGCAACCGAACTCGGATCTCTACTGGACATTGCAACCTCTGGACAACACCTCTGATACGACGCAGCGCTCGTGAATAAGCTGATATCCTGCGCTTAGCTTTAGAGTAGGTCTGTAGAAGTTTAGAGTTTACGATTACGATTACGTTGTTGTGTTTGATACTGTTGCTCGGCTGATATCATTGAGTGGATCTGTTGGCGGGCTGCTGTACGGGTGGCCATATAAGTTTCTTATTGTGGAAACATCCGAGGAGCCAATGTACATGTGCAGGCCCAGATATTACACATGCGGTGTATGGTGTGGGGGTGTGTGGAGGAATGAGTTGGATTGAAGAAATATAGAGGAAAAGTTCCATCGGTAATCCATAATAGATGTTTTCGCTACAGCACAGGCATTGCACTGGTAAATACGGTTTTTCAAGCTCTTGACAACACGTGTCTAACGAACAGCAGTCTAGCACCAAAAACCTTCTGTTAGTATTGATAGTACTATGGCCTGCTACGAACCCAACAGTATAGTCCAACTGTTAGAATTCGTTATCAGCAACAGCATGTATGTTTATTGTTTTTGGAGTTGGTTGACGACAACACGAGATGTAACAGAAGTATACACATGTAGACCAATACTTCTGGCATGAATGTCAACTTGGATGTTACTTTACTTCAACAAACCAAGTGAATCCAGCCGTATTTTTAGTTGAAAAAGTGAACGTACGTTTAAGACCATACGATCTGAAAGCCCACTTAGGCCTCCAGTAATAATGACCAACGCAAGTTGGGAGGTTTAGCACAATAATAATTACCCACGCAAGTTGGGAGGTTTAACACAATAATAATTACCCACGCAAGTTGGGAGGTTTAACACAATAGTAATTACCCACGCAAGTTGGGAGGTTTAACACAATAATAATTACCAACGCAAGTGGGAGGCTTAACACTATGATACAGGTGATTGCCCACGCAAGTTGGGAGGTTTAACTAGTTTTTGATTTCTTGTATTTGGGAGGTTTAACACAATAATAATTACCAACGCAAGTGGGAGGCTTAACACTATGATACATGTGATTGCCCACGCAAGTTGGGAGGTTTAACTAGTTTTTGGTTTCTTGTAGTTGAATTCTCGTGGTCGTGCTTGGGCCTCAGTGGGATAATCGTTCGACCTGAGGACCAAATGTCTTAATATGTTTCTTTACAGACGTACATGTATAAACGAACATGTTTCTATTTTTACCAGTTTACATATCTTTCACCTGCTAACGTCGCAGGACAGCCACAGGCAGTAAGTTAATCGTTTGTTCATCACTTATCTCTACACCCGAGATCCGAGCAATGCTGAGGCTGGAAGCTTCATCTTCCACGCAGATAGCACGACAAACCAGTCAGTCAGTCTCTCGCCCTCTCCTCACCGATAATAAGACAACCCATCCATCACTCTCTTATAGCTGAGGGAAGTTTTTTACCCTAGTTTGGAGCACTTAAATTCCATAATTAGTATTTAAGAGCCAATAATTATATGAAATTGATAATTATTGTTAGTATTCAGTGTCAGCCTTACTAGTTAAAATGAGGCTAATATTAAGAAAAATTATGATAGACTATAATAAGCAGTTTATTGCTGTGGAGAGCTGATACGCTAAGAAAAGGTTATTGTCAAATCTACAGTGTGAGCAGGAAAGACAGCGTTTCTGTAACACGCAAACTGTCACAGGCAACTGTCCAAACTATTATTCGGATTGGTATAAATTTTTTTAACACTTGGACCCACACGAAGTTGCTGTGTGTGTGTGTGTGCGCGTGTGTGTGCGTGTGTGTCTTTGAAAAATCGAAATCGTGAGACACATTGATATTCCGCAATGAAGTCTGCTGTTTTTTATACCGGTACTTCAATTTCTCCTTGGTTTACACCTCTCCGATATATATAGACCCAACTTGGATTCTTTTTCTAATAGTACGCATATGAAATAATGTACATAAGACATAAGATTTGTTATATGAGATGTATTAAATTCCCCAACTTTGTGTACAGTATATGCAACACTTATTGTCTTTACTGCATCGGTTGGTGCGTATTGCTTGGTCGAGAGCAATGATGCAATGACCTCTTACGAGCCGCTGCTGGAGGTCCAATGCCTTCCTCTTCTTCTTCCTCGTCTTCTCTTCCTTGCAAGTACTCAGCTTCAACGATCCGTGTATCAGACTGAAGGAATTCCGGGCTATTTCTGTATATGCAGGCATCTTCGGCCTTTCCGGCTTGTGCTGCAGCTGCTGCTGCTGCTGCCGCTGGTGCTTTTGCCTCACCCGCCCTTGGAACTTCTGGCATCAGCAGCGGTGCCAACAGCGATGGTAATTTAGAGCCATTAGTTGTCTGAGACTGCATAGCCGAGCACGCGCATGCATGTACACAGCCACATAGTCTCCGTACACAAGAGTTCCACAACTACCCCTCTCCTGAAGCATCTTCAAGTCCTGCTTCGTTTGTATCAGCAGTAGCAGCAGCAGCTGCTGCAGCCGCGAAGCAGGAAGCAAGGCGGGTGAGGAGGGGTGAAGGCAACATCAACAACAGCCAGAACGGCCTAGGTCTTCTACAGACCTTAAGGCGCTGGCGGATGTGGTAGCGGACGGCGCTGGAACTGCGTGGGACAGCCAGACAGTCTTACTCTCTCGCTCCTCATACACCCCAGCCAGTCAGCTTCTCGTCCTCTCTTCTCCTCATACTCTAGACTGTTGGGTGGCGTTCCGATTCGCATGTCGAAGGAAATTATCTGGTAAACTTCAACGCTCTTTCGTGACCATCAACTGACCATCATCTCGTCTCGCCAGCTGCTCTGTCCAGCTACGACCGAAATAGGTAACTTTGACAATTTCGTCACTTTCGTCATTGAATGTTTCAGTTTGCAAAACTGCAGATTTAATCTAATCTAATATAAACTAAGACTTTTGTAGCGCTGTTATAATAATGTACAAGACATCAGTCGATGTCTTGGATGGAAATAGTAATCAAAGCTCATAATTCATTGGAAAAGCCATCAGGACGAAATTCGTAAGATCAGGGAAATAATAAGCCAGGCTACCGTTGGTATACAAGAGATGAGTCTTAAATTTTGATCTGAATGTCATAAAAGAATTGACAGAACGAATTGAATTGTGCAGCGAATTCCAAAGCCTCGGACTATACCGAGAAAGCCCGAGAGCCGAACACTGTTCATGGGCGGGGCACATGAAGAGTCCCAGCATCCGTTGATCGAGTATACAGTATCTACTTGTGTGACGGGTGAGCATGGAAGAGATATCTTTTGGTTAAGATGTAGTATCTTGTAAACTGTAGGCAGTCACTGCAATGACTGCAAAATGGGGTAATATATGGTGGAGTTTCGTGGTCTTTGTTTCGGTCCTGCGCGGCAAGAGAGTCTTGAGCCATTTCTAGTTTAGTGTTGAACCATTTGCAGTTTGCTGTTGTCGTTTACAATGGTTGGATTAGTCGTTCTAGCAACAGCATAGTAGTGATTGTAGTAGTGGTAGTAGTTGTTGTTGTTGCTGCTACTGCTGTTGTGAGTGCTGTCATCATTTTCACTTTAACTCTTACAGCTCAACGTTTGCTCCCAAACTTCCAAATTATTGCCAGAAAACTTACATTAACCAGCAGACGTACCTGCCATAATTGTATTGCAGGAGTTTTATGAGTGTCGTCCTAATTGTAGTAATAGTTGTTGCTACTGTTATCATCAGTTAGAAGTCGTCAAAACTTATTCATGCGTTAAGACCGAGATTTAGTAGGCTACCTTTCTCGTTCCGAACTGTAGGCTACACATTTCCTCAGCAACAGGTGTCCGTATGTTTACCTATCTACCGGTCTTTTTCAAATCTTGACCTAACGACCACGTCAACTCAACGATTGGACACTTTTGGCTCTCCTGCCCAACACATTCGTCGACTGGGAGAAGGCTTCGTGGGCAGTAGCAGTAGTTTACATCGTTTCAGGCTGTTGAGGCCGTTTACATCGACCTTACCTTACTCACAGTTATGTGCGCCAAGCGACTGCGTGTATTCCAGAGACGGTCACCATAGAAGTACTAACCGGTGCTAAACTTCCCTATGGCTGTCAGTTTCAAATCACAGTAACGCTGCCTATCTATGAGCCTAACCTCGAGTCTAACGGTAACATAAGGATGTAACCACATGTCAGGCCTCATATCACTCTTATCCACGCTATGGTAGGCTATATGCCACATGGGAGCCAGGCAAAAGCTATAGAAAGGTATCAACGCTATCCAGAGATTAAACCGTGGACAGTACGGTGAAATATAAAGACTCGCTGATGAAGGCCTAACAAGAAGCCTTTAGATAGATCACAGAGGCCTCAAAGAAATCTAACCAGAAGGATAAAGCCTATCGAAATGTTTTAATGTTTTGGCTGGGTCGGGGTTCGAATCCTGGCGTGTGATCCATCAACTGAACTTGCCAATTCATAGGATCGCGTCATACATGCCACCGTAAACTCCAGATTTCTATATGTGTGTGTATCAGGGCATCAGCTTATTCACAAGCGCCGTAACCTTCAACACCATACATTGCCTAGTTGTTGGATTGCTTTGGTATTTTGCCTGATGAGGTCTCGGCGCAGTCAAACTTATGGCAACACCTTGCAAGACCGAGCCCTTTACTAAGCTTCTATCGAGAATAATAATTTTCGATTAAATTACGATACAGCAAACAATAAAATCGCTTTAAAGATTAGTTTCCTATGAGCAGCGTTGTTGCTGAATTCGAAATAAAGCTCAAGTCGAATGGCATTTATACTTAGTCATGGCGCCGTGTCTTACAAGTAACGTCTGCTCACGTTCCTTTGGCGGAAAAGGATGTCTGTTTTCTGTAAGAATAAGAGACTTTCTCTCTCTATGTCTCTCTTTCTCTCTTTCTTTCTCTGTCTCTGTCGCTCTCTATTTTTCTCTCTTTCTTTCTGTCTCTATCACTCTCTACATATACATCCTCTTTTTCTCTCATTCACTCACTCTGCCTCTCATCCACACATTCTGTCCCTTTCACCCACTCTGTCCCGCTTCCTCTCCCTTTTTCCTCTAAAACCCAGCAAATGCAGAATAACTCTCCAGACATACGCAGCTGTAAGTGTATACACGAAACGATGGCTGCACACAGACGAACTCATTTCAAGACAGTCCGTGTTGTTACAACGCTTATCTTCGATGGGTCTCCCTTTCCGGATGTTGATGACTACGCATACTCAAACACAAGCCTGCTTAATGTTACGTAATCGCGAATGTAAACGAACTTTTATATATTCTCTGCGAATATAGAAGGCTACCCGCAACACATAAAAGGCGTACGATGCATTATCACAACTGACGCCAGGTTCATCTAGATGTTCCACCAACTGTCGGTGCACAGATCTGCAGACACACACACCAGTGGCGTCACCTGTTAATATTTTTATGGCCTCAGAATAGGATATTGCCTACGTCGAATCACCTGTTCCCGCCAAGACCTGCTTAACGGTATACAATTCGATGGAGAGATTAACGAACGTACGTTTCTTCTACATTGCGCAATGATGTAAATATTTGCATGGACGCCTAACAATAGGTTTCCTGTCGTTAGGTTTTCTGCCCAATTAGCGCCTCTATCGTCAGATCCTTTGATCTCGAGACCGCGCTTCCCTCCAAAGTCGCGGAAACAAGTGACTTGTATTATAGGCCTAAATGGATGGAAGCTTTTGCTCGACCCCTGCGGGAAAGACCGAGCATCCAATACTGTCCTAAATCCGAGGTCCGAACTCGTGAAACAATACATAATTATTAGACAATCAGGCCTCTTATCTGACCATCATGTATAACTACCTCTATGTTCATCATCATTGGCCTGAGAGCCATAGTCTATACTGTTCTCGTGTGAGGTCTGGCAAGAGTATGGATGACTAAGTGCAATAGTTGTTGATCTGGACAAAGAGCAAGTCTTACATGCACAAGTTACATTACAACTATCACTACCACTGTAATTAGAACCATCACTACCACTGATGGTTGTAATACCATCGCTACAACTGATGGTTGTAATGTAACTACAACCATCTCTGGTGGTAGTGATGGTTATGATGTGATAATGGTCACGTATTGATGGTGATATTGGTAGAGGTCGTAAAGTAATGTTGGTAATGACACTTGCAATGATGTTGGCATTATTGTTGTTATTGTTGTCATTGCTGTTGTTTTTGTTGTTAACGGTGGTGGTGGGTGGTGGTGGAGCTGGTGGTAATGATGATGTGGTGATGGTGGTTGAGCGGTGGTAGCGGTGATGGTGATGGTGGTAACAGCAACAGTTATAATGAGAGTGAAGGAATTCCTTGGCTATTAAATTCAGAGGTACTGAGAATGATGAATGTGGTCGTAAAGGTTATGCAATAGTAACAAAGGTCGGATCTAAGAGTGGGAGTTTAAATTCTGCCTTCTGTAGGCTACATCTCATGGAATTAGTGCTAATAATTTTTATGGCTCTTAGAGAAACACTCCAGGGTTTGTTAAACATTATTGCTGCAGAGTCATAGATGCTTATGCTGGATGGGCTGAGGACGATCCGTTCCGTCTTTTCGCCCAGCCGTGTATTCAACCTGCCAACGAAGACTGTCTGGTTGTACGTAGGCCCCTACATCTGGTTGTCTGCTGGGTGCTGGATGGTTGATCGACAACATTGTTGATAGAATCGATTGTGGCGGTGGGGTGGTGGTGGTGATCATGGCGATAAAATAAGCAGATTTTTTGCATCATAAGGGAAACAATTTTTTTGTCAGGTCATCTTTATGAACGTCCTTTATGACCGTGCAAGACAGCGAAACAACCTGCTGGAGAGGATTTTGGTCCAGTTTCTGGCTGTATAAACTTAAACACCTCAACGCTGATTCCGTCGTAAGTTCACACGTGCGCTCAGACATACTGAAAGACAAAGACAACGGCAAACACACAAAAGGGCAGGCACACAGAGAGTTGTGCTACCTTGTGTCTGGTTCCTCTTCCACGTGCGATGGATAGATAGATACCTTCAAAGAGGCGCAATAGTCATAAACAGCGTCTTACGTTTCTTTGCAGTGCATGAAACACATCTCATCTCATTTGCATTCATTATATTACATGACATTACATTTTTATTGCACTGTATTATTTTACATTGCATAACGGATTTTGGGGCTTACAAATAACACTCAACAGCGTCCTCTGTCGGTGCAGTTTCAACTATGCGCTGCCTGTCGTTGGGAGAGAAACCAGGTTTTTTCTTTAGACCAGAGTTGCGATAAGAAAATATTCCACTGGAGCCACATTCTCGTCCAACTTGTCTTCTACAGACGTCTTTTGCTGGATTTTCGGCTTCATTAGCTGCGAGAAAGAATCATTTTTATCGGAATGCATAGCTTAATGTCAACTGCAAGTTGTTTCCAGGCACTTATACGACGAAGGTCGACCAGTGAGTGACCTTTATACTGCTTCTTGGAAGGATAGATAAATGCTTCGAGATGTCCGTACCCTGACCGTTCACTTTCGGTTGGATGATCAGACGCTTAGACTAGCCACTCGCCGTCCAATGTTGACATTGATACGCCGATATTATTGACCTGATTGAGACTTGGTTTTGGTGCGCCATCGAATGATGCCTGGTGCATTAGACACCGGTGCGATAGAAGTTATCAATTATAATTACAATATGTTGAGACAAAGAATATGAAGTCGCTACACCTCATACCAGTGCTACCTCTCGGGTTAGCTTTGTAGATTGCTCTTCTATTAGTTTCTTGCTTCCGTAGCGAAGTCCTTTTTGAACAGCGATGACCATAAATTCGTGTGAAATTATTGCGAAGACAGGTTTTCTCATTTGCTGAAATTTTTTTAAAGTTTTCAATCAAAAAATACTTTCCATTGACGGGACTTACGCAATGAATTTCTTTTTGAAACACTGTGTTTATTCTCTTCCTTCTCCTTTTCATCTTTGTCCTGATCTAATTATCTGTGCCTTCTTCTTCCACCTCCCTTCCTCCTCCTGCTCCTGCTCCTCCTGCTCCTCCTCCTCCCTTTCTCTATCTCCCTCATCCTCTTAAAACTTCTCCTCATCCTCTTAAACCTTCTCCTCATCCCCTTAAACCTTCTCCTCATCCTCTTAAACCTTCTCCTCATCCTCGTATTCCTCTACATCGTCTTCATCCTTCCACTGCATTCGATCGTAAAAGGTCAGATAATTCCTCTCTGTTCACTTGAAGAAGAGGAGGCGGGTGAGTGGAAGTGGGATGCTGCAACTCATCCTACTAGAACTGCTTCAGACTCAGCAACTTATCCCACGTAAATACGCACGACTCAAAACTGTTTACTTATTACCAAGCAACAGGATCGTTGCATGCATGCATATTACTTTGCGTTTCTCTTCTATACTGCGCCTGTAAAACAACGAAAGCCCGCGAAGAACGGACTGCTGCAGCAGAGACCACCACCATCCACTTCGAGAGCTGAAGATGCTACATTCCAAAGTCTGCGATGATTGCAGAATTCTCTCAGACTGTCTACAGACTGCTTCAACCACTCGAATAAAAACAAAAACGGCAAAAGAATCAGTCAGCACGATCTGGTTTAATCTAGTTTCATCCAATGACTTTTATAGCGCCATTATCTTAATCTAGTTTCATCCAATGACTTTTATAGCGCCATTATCTTAATCTAGTTTCATCCAATGACTTTTATAGCGCCATTATCTTAATCTAGTTTCATCCAATGACTTTTATAGCGCCATTATCTTAATCTAGTTTCATCCAATGACTTTTATAGCGCCATTATCTTAATCTAGTTTCATCCAATGACTTTTATAGCGCCATTATCTTAATCTAGTTTCATCCAATGACTTTTATAGCGCCATTATCTTAATCTAGTTTCATCCAATGACTTTTATAGCGCCATTATCTTAATCTAGTTTCATCCAATGACTTTTATAGCGCCATTATCTTAATCTAGTTTCATCCAATGACTTTTATAGCGCCATTATCTTAATCTAGTTTCATCCAATGACTTTTATAGCGCCATTATCTTAATCTAGTTTCATCCAATGACTTTTATAGCGCCATTATCTTAATCTAGTTTCATCCAATGACTTTTATAGCGCCATTATCTTAATATGCCCAAGACATCAATCTGTTGTCACTTCAAGTGAAACATCATGCAATCAGAAATCATGATCTCTTGGAAAAGCCAAGAAATCCGATTGATCAGAAAAACCCGAAGCCAGGCTACGTTGATATATGCAAGTTGAAAGGGCCTGATCGGAATTACATCCAAGAATTGCCAAATGACCATAACTGGGCAGCGAATCCCAAGGCTTTGGGTCCCACCAAGAAATTCCGAGAGCCCTAGAGGGGATAGATGAATGGTAACACCTTGGTAAGATCTTGAAAGACGCGGTTCGACATCCGTAAGCTCTCTATAGGTCGACACAGCCTTCCACTCTTTGGAGGGCAGCAGTAATTTGAGCGGGCGCCTAACAGGCTGCCAAGACGTGTGTTCTATAAGATCTTGATAATTGTACTATGTTATACGTTTCAATATTATGTACTGCGGTATGTCAGTGAGCTTGTCAATAAGCCCAAACATATATTATTACAGTGTTCGGGTGAGGGGCACAACAAGAGTGATAGTATCCATTGATCGAATGCAACCATGGCAACCGATTACGTATGATTCTGATTAAGAGATTTAAATGGTAAGCAATGCGGTTCTACGGTAAGCAAGGGTAGGCCCTACAGGTTGTCGGGCGAGAGGTGACGGCCCAGGCGATTAGCAACTAATTTTTGAAGCTTTTATAAATAAGGTCAAGGATAGAGATGGGGCGAGAGTTTGGCAGATCATCGGAGAGAGATCGCTTTTTAAATAAGAGCTAAATAAATCATGGCATGAGCAAATGCCATGGTGCGAAAGCAGCCTTCAGCGAGAGAAAGGCTGACGACGGATTTCATTAATAGGTCCGAGACATTCAGGCATTCTTTTAGAAGGGCGATAGTTGGATAAATCAGGAGACAGAGAGAGGGTCTCTAAGTAAGAATATAACCCATAATATGAGCGAAGATGGCAAAGAAGCAGCTTTCGCTGACAGAGAAGTTGACGATGGAAGTGATGATTGGGCCTATGAGTCTATGACATCGAAGCATTCTCTTCAGAGGCCAGCATGAATAACGTCTAAAGCAAATTATTTATCGGAAGATGAGAAAACGAGATTATGTATTTCAGTCGAAGTTGTTAATTAGAATCTAAAGGCTGAGAACAGGTGGAGGAGACCTAGCTAGGGTATTATAAGCCACCAGAGGAAGGTACGTTACTACACTAAGTCTTTTGGTGGGAGTCTTGTCTGAAAGCTGTCGACAATGAAAGAGCTTGGTAGTATATATTGCATTTATCACGGCATAGGATTCTATTCACCGCCTAACTTTGGAGAGCACAAGAACGCACAGAGATCAGACGAAACAGGTAATTGCATTTGGCTGCTGAGACAGTGATGCCTGCATTTGAGAAGATGGACAGGCAAATGAAAGCGTCGACATCACTCTCAAGCTGACTGCAAAGCCTCTGGGCAGCGGTAATTCTTGAGTTGCACCAGGGCTGAAAAGGGCGTGCGACAATTCTCTTTGACTTAGCAGGAATGTGCTTATCTAGGATTTCAGATAAAGTTGAATTCAGATGTACTGCGAGTTCGTAAAAAGCGGTCTGTGCTGGCACAACCACAGAGGGGAAGCAATGATATCAGCGTTGAAGTTTGAAAGGTTGAGCTGAGCTGTTTGCAGTGGCGGAAACTGATGATGGAGTAAAATGGAAGTCACCAGTTATTATGAGATCAGAAGGAGATGAAACAGGGAATTGAAACAGTTATTGAAATCCGGAAAATAGTCAGAAAGTGAAAGGGAGAGGGGATGGCATACGTTAACAATGGTGAGACGTCAAACTCTAAAGTCCAGAGCAGTAATGACGCTTTCAAATAACTTTGTGGTTGGAACAGGTGAAAGAAAGCAAGCATACTTCAGGTATGATTTGTGAAGGTATACGCAACTCCTCCGTCAAGTTTTTTCCAATCGATGCTCGTTTAGGAGACAGATGGGTGGTGCAATAATGTCAGAAACGAAGGAACATGTTTCAGACGGTCGAAACCAAGCTTCGTTTCCTGGAAGAATAGGCCCTATCTACCGGATTACCCACAATTTGATTTTGACGATCGAATGGGATAGAATGGATATTAAGGAGCAGAATTTCATAGTTTAAAGACAGTAAGGTCGATAGCATAGCTCAAAGTCACCAGAAGGAAGCAGAAGGTAAACGAGCAGCAAGCACTTACGATATGTTTTCGACTTTGATGTAGAATTGGAGAGCTGCGAGTACTGTGAACGAACGGAACGAGAGTCAGAGAGATAGGCATGTAGGTACTTAATACATGAGTCCAAAGGAAATAGGTTTTAAGTTTACACTGGAGAAGAAATATGAAGTTTTCCAAACCGAAGGAACACTAATATGTTAATAGAAGCGTCATCTACCTTATATATATATATATATATATATATATATATATATATATATATATATATATATATATATATATATATATATATATATATATATATATATATATATATATATATATATATATATATATTCACACACACACACACACACATATATGCCATCATTATTCATTAACAATACATGCATGCATACATATCATACATACACATATATACATGGCTTTGGAGGAACGTTGAGTGAATTCTTGTGTCTGTTCATCAGAAGAAATAGAAAAAGAACGAAACCTGGATTATCCGTGGAAGAGCTAATTATTATTATTGCCAGGGACGACTTTATACTTCTCGGTGCACTTATAACGACCGGATCACCGCCATTAATCCTGATTTTGCACCGCAGAACATAGATGAAATTTCTTTCCTTTTATTGCTTGGTTTTCAATCCTTCTACACCATCTGCTCCCATTTCCCACGCTGCACATGAAGATATGGTAGTAACAGTACGTCATGAGTCTGAAACCCCTCTGTCACGTCGGCACTCAAACATCAAAGCGGATATGTGTGTTTGTACTTTGGTGCAGTGTGGGAATTGTAGAAAAAAGACTGGAGGCGGGGGTTGAACTTTTTATCCATACTTTGCAAACTGATGTCAATGAAATTTGAAAGCAGCTGATTTCAACCATAGCACTTTTGCAAGTCAAACTCGAATCAAAATCAATTCCTTTGTTGAGAAAATTTAAAACTTCATACATGATACACCATGGAAATGTATTCTCTTTGTCAGAGACTCAGAGTCAAATAATGCTAAATCACACTAGCACAACTGGGGGGTTGGAAACGACCTCTGGGGTGTGCAATGAAGACTTAACTGTGGGGTCCTAAGAAGGACTAGGGGGTTGAACCCTAATCCCGACAATTCCCACCCTGCTTTGGTGTGCGTCTGTCGACCTCTGTTGCACTTCCGGCGGTTTTCACCAGTTTTGGCGGACAGTGTCTTGTAGAACTCGCTACTTTACTCAGACTGTTTGTCATCGCCTGGTTGACTCTGTAATACTTTGCTAGATCGTGGTTTCATGTTGTTCAATATACAGCGACTCTGGTGAGTTCTCCTAAGTGGTGCTATATAAATTTTAATTAGCATTTCCGATTATAAACAGAAGCGCTAATCATGAATGTCATTACCTCAATGCCGGTATTTTGCCAAATCAACCGTCTGACCTAATAAGAGCCTCCGATGCAGTTCGGATATTCCCGCGTCTGGACTATTTAACGACTGACTGCGGGGCAGTGCAGGCACTTTAGTCTCATCAGGAAATTCTAACAAGTGCCTGCAACTGACTTTGAACTGAGCCATTTGCAGATGACGGACAGACAGACGGACGTGGAGGAGTGATCTTACGGCCCCCAACATGTCTCAATGTGCAGCTACAGAGACGTTGTTTCCCACCCCGGTTGCCATGACTACAACGCCGTCGCTACAGAAACTTCAGTGGTACGGAATGGAACGATTCACGTTCAGATAAGGAGAGGGAAAGAAACAGTGAAAGTCACAGACACAGTGGCAAGGAGATAGATGCAGTCAAAACTGCATCGCATTAACGCTTAGGAGCATTTTTAAAACGACTGGAAAGTAGAACGCTATACTAGAGCCCTGCGCCGACGTCATAGTGTCGGCGGCGGCGCGCCGGTCATTTTTGGTCGGCGGCGGCGGCGGCGCGCCGACGAACAAAAATCGGCGGCGGCGGCGCCCACAAAATGTCGGCGTCGGCGCGGCGCGGCGCGGCGTGCCCTAGTCAGAAACATAAGTCACCATGGGCATCCGCAGGAATTTTTCCGAAGGGGAGCTAAATTTTTCTAAGGGGA